>JABSTQ010010908.1:0-145056 GCA_013358835.2 Ixodes persulcatus
ACCTTACCTGTACCTGAGGAGATGTGCCAGAGCCCAAGCAGTCAAGCATCAAGAGTGAACCGGTGCCCGAGGAAGCAGCCCGGAAAGACAATGACGTGGAATCCGACGAAACTGAGGTCCTGGAATGAGCGCGCTGTTTTGGTCCTGACACCCTGCAGTAGCCCCGGCAACAGCAGGAAATTTAGCTTCAAAGATGACAGGGAAGCAGCTGACGCTCAGCTTCTATTGGAGCCTGTCGGTTGCCAGCACGAGCTGAGTGCCAGTGACTCTAAGGAGGACGGCGGAACCCCGGTAGGGAACGTCATGTGCGATGTTGGAGAGCGGGATGAGGCTACTCCCATTGGTGCTGTTGAAACAAGGGGGAAGATTCCGAAACCGGCCAACTTCATACACCTTTCCACTGAGATTCAGGAGGGCAAAGTTGTCACCGTCGACTGCAAGAAATTTCAAAAACGGGACCAACCTGGAGGTTCCATGAGTTCACCTTCGAAGAAAAATTTGCATCAGAGAAGGAACAATTGAATGGCTCAGCGAATTGACAGGCCAAGGAAGACGTTGGAGCAATTGTTGACGAAGTTCTTCGTAACCTCATAGGAAAATGAGTGGAAGGGTCAAGTGAACTACTGGGTGAAAAAATCTACCGAAAACCTTAGACGTCTCTTTCGAATGTTCTACGAGAGCAACGGTTACCGCTACCAGGACTTTGGGAGGGGCGAAGCGGGGCTCAATTCAAGTGCCCTTTTTGAACAGCCTTAGGTGGAAATGCAAGATACTGTAATGAAAAAGCGTCGCTGTGGTAGCTCAGATCACGGGCCCAAAGTTCCACCCAGGATAACCAGGAATTGGCGGAGGTGTTCTGCACCTGTTCCCGAGAAGTGAATGCTCACACGAAAATCTTTCAAATTTGTTGCTTGGAGCTGCAATCAGCGCACACGACGCACTCATCCGACTTGGGCAGTGTCCAGGTGGGAGATCTGGTGCTTCTCAGGAGCAGCCGTCGGTCCGTAATGTTTTTGGTAGGGCTGGGCAATTGATCGATTAACCTACCGATTAATCAATTAAACTTTAATCTCGCTTAATTTGTTTAACCGGTTAATCGGTAAAATTTTGACGAACCAAATTAAATAAAAATGAAATGCTTTCACCATGCAGACATGGACAAGCACACCTATATGAAGTGAAAATTTTAGGTGAAGTGTAGAGGTGGTCGCTTTTATTTAGTACTTTCTTTTCGACCGACAGGACGGCACACCCCGCATTGCTTTGTTTAGCCGGTGACGGCGCTTCGGTCGGGAATGGGGAGGCGCCTTGGGAGTCGAGTGTCGCGTTTCAAGGGGTCCCGTGCCGTTACCAGTTGGAATTCTGCTTGTTTATGAGCTTTTCCCGGTATCGGGAAAATGGCCGCGGGCCTGTCGCCCTCTTCGTTGCATTTCATGCGGAACCCCGGTTTTCGAACCCACGTGAAAACACTCAACTTGCCGACGAGAGGCTGCTGTCCTAGCGCCGCGTGCGTCTACCCCTTGACCCTGAGAGGCGGGGCCAGACGTAAAGGTTTGCCGGGGAACCCTCGGCCGAGACATTAACACGTCACCGGTCGCCAGGTCATTTGCTGGGAGACAAAGTGCATCAGAGCTCTCAGAGTCGTGTCTCGGAACTCTTCCGTGACGCCCGGGGACCAGGCGCTCCCCATATATTCTGCATATGCCTGGCGTGTCTTCCTTTTTACTTTGTTGCCAACGGCTTTTCGCGGTGGCATAGACGTGCCCCAGCCGACATGTCTCGGTGGTTCTCGCCGTGGTTCGCGAATGTGTATTCTCTGTGGCAGATAGGAGAGCCATAAATCGTATTTTATTATCCGCTTCTGAGAACAAAGGCTTGGCTTTTGGTTCACTCTCGGAGCAATGACCTCTTACCCGATTGGTCGGAAGTGCGTTGTGTGTAGGCGTTGTAGTTTGGTTCCTCTAGCCGATGGGACCAGGATCGAACCCTGATTGGCCTAAACGGATTCGAGCACGCTGTTTTAGACCCTGGCCGGACAGGGAAATCTTTGAGTTTTGGAACGGGCTCGCGAGCGACCCCACTTACGTTCAGCTCCCGCGGTGCGCCGCGTTACCTGTCGTGCGCGACAGCGTCCTCACCTTCGCGGCTACAGGAATAATGGTGCAGCCCAGGCTGTCTTAACGTGCTTGCAGCCGGACGCGAGGTGTCCGTCTCCGCAGTGGTAGCAGGTGACGCCCCCCGTAGGTGCCGTGACTCGATGCGTTGCGAACGCGGCGCTGCCGGAACTGGTCTGGCAAATCTCCCCGCCGTCCCTCTTCGCCGCTTCCATGGCCACAGCGGTCTGCACAGCGTCCTCGAACGTCAATTCTGGCCGTTCCAAAAGTCTGGTCTGGATTGCAGTGCTGTTAATCCCGCAGACGACACGGTCCCTCAGCATGTTTTCAAGCTCAGCTCCGAAGCTGCAGTGCTCGGACAAGTTTTTCAACGCTGCGACGTAGTTGTTCACAGACTCCCCGTCGGCGCGAGCACGCGAGTTGAAACGGAAGTGCTGGACGACGGCGGAAGGCTTCGGGCAGTAATGGTTGCCGAGGACGGAAAGAACCTCATTCAGAGACTTATCTTGAGGCTTGGCAGGCTTGACCAGGTCCCGAAGAAGAGCGTACGTCTTCGCACCGCAGCAACTGAAGAAGATGGCTTGCCTCTTGGCCGCGACGACATCGTTCGCCGAAAAGAAAGCTTCTAGACGCTCGACGTAGGACGGCCAGTCCTCTCCTCCCCCTTCAAAAGGTTCAATTCTGCCGAAGGTTGGCATGACGAGCAGAACTAGCCCGAGCAGGATGATTCGAGAACTTATCATTCGCAAGGAACCGTGACGAACTTTGTACGAAGAACAGAACTTTTCCCGCGTCGCCACTGTTACAAGTGTAAACCGAACTCGCTTCCCGCCGGCCAACGTTCGTCGGCGGCAAGACGCGGAAGCATGACCCAGGTAATACAGTTCCAACACAACACTAACTGAGGGAGCCGTGTGGCCCCCTGTTTAATATAGAGCGCCGCACTTCCAAACATCGTCACACTAGGCCACCAGGGGCCTTGTGGCGCTACAGGCTGGCCAGGAATATAACACACTGGTGCTGTTGAAACACGGGGAAAGATTCCGAAACCGGTCAACTTCATACACGTTTCCACTGAGATTCAGGAGGGCAAAGTTGTCACCGTCGACTGCAAGAAACTTTGAAAACGGGACCAACCTGGAGGGTCCATGAGTTCACCTTCGAAGAAAAAGTTTGCATCAGAGAAGGAACAATTGAATGGCTCAGCGAATTGACAGGCCAAGGAAAATGTTGGCGCACTTGTTGATGAAGTTCTTCGTGGCCTCATAGGAAAGAGAGGGGAAGGGTCAAGTGAACTACTGGGTGAAAAAATCTACCGAAAACCTTGGACATCTCTTTCGAATGTTCTGCGAGAGCAACGGTTACCGCTACCAGGACTTTGGGAGGGGCGAAGCGGGGCTCAATTTAAGTGCCCTTTTTGAACAGCTTTAGGTGGAAATGCAAGATATTGTAATGAAAAAGCGTCGCTGTGGTAGCTCAGATCACGGGCCTGAAGTTCCACCCAGGATAACCAGGAATTGGCGGAGGTTTTCTACACCTGTTCCCGAGAAGTGAATGCTCATACGAAAATCTTTCAAAATTTGTTGCTTGGAGCTGCAATCTGCACACACGACGCACTCATCCGACTTGGGCAGTGTCCAGGTGGGAGATCTGGTGCTTCTCAGGAGCGGCCGTCGCCCCGTAATGTTTTTGGATCTGGTCGTTGTCGACGGGAACTACCCTGGTTGAGGTGGGAATGTTCGTGCCTGCACTATTCGACTCGGAAGTGGTGTAAAGATAAGAAGGCCAATTTAGCTTCTTTACTGTCTTGAAATTCCGACAAAACAGTAGGTTGGATTTTGTTGGGTGGGAGGATATTGGAGAATGGACACGGGACGATGAACAAGTGGGCAACGGGGTCATGCGCAGGAATAACCCGCCTTGTTTTTATTCTGATAAAACCGCTACCATCACGCTGATCGGGTCATACTTTCTTCAGATCCCAAACAGCATCGTTCCTTGGTTCCGCTTTCGTCGAAGCTCGTTGACGGGGTGTGGCCGCTCATACACTCCGTTGATGTGGGCTGCACCATGTCAGGTTATTCGTTGCGTTTGTGAATTTGCAGGTGATCGTAAGTTTAAGGCGTAGACTGTAGTTGATTTAAAATTAACAAGACATTTATTAACTGGCGTTACAAGAGGTTACACAAGGTTACATTATGGCGGAAGGAAGAGCGGTTGTCTAGTCTGTTCCGTATGGCGTCCCGAGTCGTCTCTTTGGGAAAGGGGCCTTTTCTCCACGAGCTGAAACCCGACGCCTGTCTGCGTTCTCCTCGGAATTCTCCAGGGGTCTTGTAAACATTGGGGGCCCCCATGCGGAGGTGCTGGCGGAAATCCTAGTCTGGACGAATTTTTGGTTCACTGTCTGGGTCTGTCCGGCAGGCTCGATGGCTTCTGCGGTGTGGAAGGTGTGTGACGCTGACAAGAGCCTCATCGGTGATTCCAGTTATGACGTGATCCATGATCCGATCTTCGGGTAGTAAACAAAAGCCCCCAAGGCTGTCTTTCTCGTGCTAGTACGGTTCGCCAGTTTCATTTGCCTGTTTCTGCCTCGCTTACGTTTCCTGGTGGCGGTGCTGTAAGCTTGACAGGAGGAAAAAGGTTCTCCAGCTTAGTCTTTCATTCTGGCCACAAGTGCCGCAGACTGACAAGGCTGTCGTACCACATTCGCTATCTCTCTAGCCTCGTAAACGCAAACTAGTCATCTGTCTTTCTTTCCCGAGTACATCACTGATAGTTTTATAAATCTTTTCTCGTGCATTGTTCGACAGTCGTGCCAGATTCGTGACTAAAGTGAACACGGGTATACCAGCTTCCCAGAGTCATTTGGTGTCAGTGACCATGTGGGGGGATATATGTTGCAGGGTGTAGCACGTTCCAATGCCTGTCACCAGAGAACTTCAGTCCTGCGTTGAGTTTCGAAAAGAGTTCCCCGGGTGTTGAATGCAGGTACTGTGCAATATTCAACTGAAGGTTCATCGTCACACTGAAGTCACTGCATACCTTCACAGAATCACTGTTGTTCGGGACGACAACGATTGGAGTGACTTACTGTGCCGTTTTCGCTGGAGTCAACATTCCCTTCCCACTTGTTCCCTCAAGTCAGACCACTGCTTCACGTAATGCAGACAGTAGTGGTTATGTCAGCATAAATTGGGGATGACATTTTCCTTAGAAATAAAGTTTAACCTTTATCTTCATGTACCGTCCAAGCTCGTTGCTGAAATACGTTGGTGCTCTTAGCTTGCAACACATTTACGGTCTCTTTTCGTGCTCACAAGCACGACGAACAGGTCGTTGAAAATCTAACTTTAGTGGCTCTCGCCCGATCCACCCAACTTGATGTGTCAGTGAAAGTAGCCTCGAGCCTGCACTTTACCTTGGAATTCAACCTGAAGTGATGTTGGCCCTTTACCAAATCGGCTCCCTGTTGGAGCTTCAGTTTGTAAGGAGTTTAGTCCAGCTCTGGTTTTCAGGGCAATGCCAAGTTTGAATGTGCAGTAAGGTAACTTGTGAACCTGTGTATATTTGGAGTTCCGCTCGTTGGCCATCAATCCGAGCACGAGTCCGTGCTCAGCCTGCTGGCACCCATGATGATCATAGCCCGTCGTCTGCTCTGCTATACCTTTCACGGCATCGTCTGTGGGTCCCGGCGATGTCGAGGGATGCTTGAAATCTTCTGTGGCACAGGTTCCATTCTTTTCCCAGATTAAATGACCCGGGTCCCATGAAGTGGAAGACATTCGAAGTTGCCCTCCGCGATGTCTCACCCGATTAATTAATGACCTTCAGCAGGTCTTCAGTTACTCGAGCTAAACCTTTGTCGCCCGTTTATAGCGGAGTGGGCACGACCCTAGGTTTCTGTATGTACAGGTTTATTACTGGTCCGGGAGCTGTGGACCACGCGTAGGGACACACCTGCACGTGGTGATCACCAAGAAACAGACTTTTATTCGCACACTTTTGATTGCGACTACGAAGGGCTGGCGGTTCTGCTTGTGCCGGTAATGCATATGACGATGCTGCTGGCCACAGGAGCCTCATTGAGGGTGCTGCTCATTATGAGCGCCTGGATCGAACTGTCTATTCACAAGCGCCAAACACAGCATCTCTTTAGCTGGCCCGCGTATTCTAGCGACGCCAGCTACGCTACTACACTTTTCATGATATGTCTTGTGCTTCCACCGAATCATCCTTCTCTTTGATAAACTGAGCAATTGGTCACTACAGCAAACAGTATAAAATGAGCATGCAACACTTTGGAGGTTGTGCGTAACAAGCACTTCAGTGAAAAAAACAAACAATATTTTGTCACGTACCAAAACACATTTTTTGGTGCAAAATAATTTTTTTTCCATTCAAGTGATTTCTATTTGCTATAATGTTTGGGCGGCTGGGTGCTTGAGGCGGAAGTTTTGTGTAAGAAGTTTGAGATACTGTGAAGAGTGTTGGCTAAAGTGGAGCCAACAAAAGGTTTATTCCATATCCAGATATCCCGTGTAGGTCTCCGACGGGAATTCTTCTCAAATTCTTGCAACGGCACATGCTGGCAGGACACGTCGATTGTAGCGGCCCAGCCGTTGCCACATCCACCGTGTAAATTGCTTGTAAGCAACGAAACGGAGCCTGGAAAATTGATAGGCAAAAGTTTGTAACTCATAACCGTAATACAAATGTTAGAGGTGGCAGTCAAATTGCATCACACACTGAAGACACTAATACAGGATTATTTAGGTGCATGCAAGAAAATAAAGATACCATATTTTCCGGACTATAGTCTGCAGACTAAACATATTGGAAAGTTGAAATTTTACTCGATGCGGACTATCTTGAAGTGCGGACTAAACAAGGAGTTGTTTTTTTCTAGATTCTTGACTGCGACAAGACGTAGGTTTTATAAATAATGGAGTATATTAATCTTGATCTATGTATGATACAAGTAGGGGTGTCGCAAACTTTTGTTGAACCGGAATTTTAGGTCGGGGTTTGATGAACCTTCAACTTTTAACCAGATTCAAACGGTTCGACTTTGTGGCCAGACCTTGATACAAGCATGTCTAGGTTTGGAGAAGTTTTTTTCATACAAAGGGTTATTTTAAATTAATGAAGAGTTGCAATTAAAAGAAACTAATTCTAATCACTCAAGAAGTTAGTAACTTGCACTTAAATAACCAATGAGTGCTGCCCTTAATTCATCCCTTAGCCATCACCATCCAATCCGAAGCCAACTGGCCAGCCTGTCCCGCATGCGCACACGAGTCGAACGAGAGTTGAACCTTTCACAAGAAGTTAAAAAAGTCAAACTCGAACCTCGACCGGTTTGCGACGCCCCTAGGTACAAGCATCTTTGTGAGGTAATACAGCAGGCATATGTCAATGTGTGCTGCATATGATCATTTTTATGTTTGGACTTGGCACTAAGTGCAGACTATTTAAGCAAAAGCTTTTATGTGTGACCCCAAATTTTCCCCTGCAGACTATGCACTGGGTGCGGACTATAATCCGGGAAATAAACAAGATTTAATTTGCAGAATTTTAACAAAGGGAATGCAGGACTACAGAGATGTAGCGTTTCACTCTGGCCAACTGGGAAAAACATGAGCCGAGTGCTTGACCATAGTGCTTGTGCATGTAGCAGGCTTGAAGGCTTACAATAAAAGACATGCATCATGTGTCAATCTTCTGCCTGCCTTGTATTTAATCATTTCTTGTAGGACAATGTAAATGAGTAACAGGGCCACATCAGACAGCACATCTGCCTTTCGACCCCATACCTCGTGTCTGAATAAACTCTGCCTCTCAAAAGTGAGTCGTCTGTGCGTATCCCACATCTTGTGATGCAACAGCAATATTTGCATGTAAGAGGAGGCGTGTATACCCCATCAAAACTTAGTCTGTCCCGCACTATTATTTTGAAATTCCCTCATCATGATAAATGGGGCATAGCTCTCTTTGGCATAGGGTATAGAGCCGAAATTTCTTAACACCAGATCTGAAAGTAGAAGCTGGAGTAAAGAGAGGCACCCTGACCATTGAATGTTCAAGTCAGCCAACACATTCTGAAATACCTTGGAGTGAGGGCTGTTCACCTCAACCATTTCATTCTGCCCAATGCATAAAGTGACTTCAAAGAATTTTGAGCAGCAGGTTGGTACTACCCTTTTGGCTGTGTGTGTGTGGGAGGGGGGGGGGGAGCCAATACTAGCGGTGGCGTATGTAAGTACAGTCGGGAGCAAAAGTTCGCGAGGCACGGGAGCGCCAGCCGAAAAGACTGGCTGCGCCTTCTCACGGCGCGTTGCCGCTCTCAAGACTCACGCTTTGCGCATGCGCTTCCTTTCTTGTTCGTGGTAATGCTTTTTTGCTCGCTTCCGTTCGACGCCGATGAGATAACAGGGGCTCGCGCAAGGTGCCGCGAAATGTTATCTGTAGCATGCGCGAGCTCCGTCACCCATCACGGTGGCTGAGGCAGAGCCGCGGCATCGTGGCTGTCATAGCGGCACCTTGCGCCGGTCCCAGTTATCACGTGCACGTTGGGCGGAAGCGAGTAAAAAATACATGACTTCGAGCGCGAAAGGAAGCACATTCTCGAAGCGTAAATACTGAGAGCGGCCGCGCGCCGTGAAAAGGCGCAACCAGACATTTCGGCTGACGCTCCCGCGCCCCGCAAACGTTTGCCGCCGACTGTACGTGTAATACGTGCTAGCAGTGTCGCGTTCCACATTGCCTGCAATGTCTCATCGCATAGGAAGCTCATGGCGACCAGCAACAGCTCTTTAAGAATACTTTCAATCGAGCTACGCACTTATTTTCTCCCGGCGCCGGGTGACGTTCCTCCTCCTGCAGAGCCCAAAATGCGACACGCAGCACACAAAGCTGCAGGCATATAGCCGCAAAGTCGGTGTGCTCCGTTATGAAGCCCTCCGGGTGTGTCGCGACCGCAGGTGGGCATTCCCGGCAGCAGACGCACTCCTTTGACGTCGGCATTGCGTCGAACCGCTTACAAGAACACCTGTGATTTGAACGAGAGGGATGTGAGACAGAGGCAAGCTGTAAGCAGCACGAAAAGATACGAGGGAATGAAATGAGACGAGGGATTATTACCATGCCGTCGTGGTGAGCCGCCATGCATCTGAATCTGGAGTCGGGCTAGGGCTAGGGCTAGGCGGAGGCGAGTCCTCTTCGCTGCAGGATACCCTCCGACGCCTCGACGGCGTGTCCGCATAGGGAACAAGCCCCGTCGACTGACTAAAATTGAGCATACCGCGCTGAATATTATTCAGGCTATCCCGCCAGGCCGCCATGTTCTTCGCGATATACGTAGATACGAGATTCAGAGATTCAGATACCAGAGCCACTCCATTGAAAACTGCAAAACCGGAAACTCCGATACTGCCCCGTTACGTCACTGAGCACGTGACCCGGAAGCCGGTGAATGATTTGAGATTGTTTGAGCGGTGCCAGAAACTCCAATATTTCGCTTTTTTTACATAAAATCTAGGACACGCAGGCGAAATCGGTTTTCAGATCTTTAGTTTGGAAGTCTCTGAGAACAACTCTCATAAGTATTTGACCAAAGTCAGGAAATGGTTGCGCAGCCCCTTTAATATTCTGATAATAAATTCATTCACGCAACAAATGAGCTCGCTTATCTATTTATCTAGCACCAATTATTTGAAAATGAAATGAAGACTTGTTTCTTCGCTTAAATTCGGTGAAGTACAAAATACTGACGTCAATCCATTGACATTAAAATTGAAACAATTCCTCAACCTTCATCCCACAGGTGCAACAAATAACATGCGGATAATATGTGAACTAGTTCCTCTTGGTATACACCAACTTATGTTTACAAACAAACCGGAGCGCCTCTAGCGGACGCCTCCGACGCCGTGCATGCGCGATGGGGGTGTAGGCAAGAAGCTCTCCGTCGCCCATAAACAAACGATTAGAATGGGACGTTTTCAGTGTCGGTGTGAGTCCCCGCGCTCTTTTTCGCGTTGGAATTGTTGATTCTACGTCTTCCTGGCAATGTCGGACTACTTAAGCGGCCTCAGCGAAATTAACGAGGCTCGTTACACCGCAAAACTCTGCGTGAATAATGTAACATGCGGCGATTCATTCCGCGTGGACGCCACAGAATGGACGCTAAAGCCTTATTCACGGTGAGGTTCTGCTCGCTATTTTCAGTCATGACGTTGCTCGGGCTGCAAAAGCCTGAACCGTAGCTGAGATGTCGACGTCGATACTAAAAATCGCAAACAGAATCGAACCGAGTGAATCAGGCATAACAAGTCGGTGATGGCTACTGGTAAAAATTATCAACATTTCCTTATATCTACTGTTTACACCGAGCCTACTTACCCGAAGCAACCTTCAAACTTAAATGTCTTTTCAGGTCTTTACTTCTTATCGCAATTACCGGGTGAACGTTTGGTCCACGGGCCGCTGTCGTTTGAACTAGCAGACGAGACTTCCCTCTCCGCCGACGATCCATAAACTTCTGGTGGCCGATCCCTGGACAACGGCATTGGTGTTAAACGTCGCCACCAGCGGCTGTCCTCGTTAGGCCTAGTTACCGCCGGCCCCCCCACGGCTGTCCTCGTCGCAAACCGTAGTTCACTCTTCTACTGCTCATCGCTGGGGACGTGCCCTCCGATCCCGGCCCACGCCCTACCTGTCCGCGCAGTTCCCGGTCCGTGTTCGACAACGTTGCCGCTCTACAATGTGACGGTTGTGACTCGTGGTTCCACCGCAAATGCGAAGGCGTCTCTCTTCCTACGTACAGGCGACTTTCCTCGTCACCATCTGAGTGGTTCTGTGCAGTGTGCCAGCTCCCGCCTCTAGCGGACGACCTGTTTCCACAGAAGCAACATGGAGCACCTGCTTCCCCCACTACCATCACCAGCCCTCCCCCCCCCCCCCCCCCCCCCCCAAGCAGTGTTCCGATTCCCCTCCGATGAGCAACAGGGACGGCGGCGCCCGTCGCTTCCCTGACAGCTTAACGGCCGACGTGGTCCCTGTGCGTCGGCAGAGATTTCCGTATGGTTTTCAAACGTTCGCTCCCTTAAGAATAAGCTGCCCGACTTCAAAGCACTAACGTCATCCTTTCCCGCAACAATATTTGCTGCATGTGAGACAGGGCTAGACGCCTCCGTCTTTGATGGGCAGCTAATCGATCTCCCACAGTTCTCCCTGTTCCGGCAAGATCGTCCCTCAAACGGGAGCGGCGTCCTTCTGGCCGTACCAAAACACCTGCCCTGTCGTCGTCTGGCTACCTCACCCAGCCTGGTCTTAAAGCCATCGTTGTAGAAGTCTTTTGCAGACGCGGAAAACTTCTCCTGGCGTGTGCATACTGCCAGCCCTCGGTCCGCGAACACTCCTATGCCCTTCTCCACGACAGCCTACAACGCATCGATCCCAGCAGATTCTCTGCACTGTTCCTCTTTGTTGACTTCAAAAGTCATATCAACTGGTCCGACCCCGAAACTCCCATACCATCCAATCCACTTGACGACGTGCTATTAGACATACTGGAAACAACCGGCCTCACCCAACTTTGCGATTCTCCATCCTATACCTCTCGGAACGGGACCACAGCTTTCCTTTACCTCGCCCTCACCAACAACCCCACCTTATCCCACCGCTGCACGGTCATCCCTAGTCTCCCAGGCTCCGATCATCGTGCCCTCCTCACCAACATTCACTGCACAGCTCCCAAGCAAGGTCACCAAGCCAGGAACATTTTTGCAGTTCGCAAAAACAGATTTCCCTCATCTCAACCAACTCATCCATCTCGCTCCTTGGTCCATAGTTTTTGATCACCAGTCGTCTGATGACGCCTACGGCCTATGGCTCGACATGATGCCAGCTATTCAGCGTGAATGTGTTCCCGTCAGGGTCAATCGGAAGCGTGGCGACCTTCCGTGGCAGACAAAGGAGATTGTGACCCTTGTAAGACGCAAAAATCGTCTATTCAACAAAGCGCGAAAAAATCAAAACCCTACTCATCTCAGCCAAGCCTGCCAAGCCCGCAAAGAAGTCAAGCGCCTAATTTGCGTCGCCCACAATACATACCTCTAGCAACTAGCAGCAAAAGCCACCAGACAACCCAAACTCTTGTGGGCCTACTTTCACCACCAACGCAAAATGTCCCAAGCCCCTGTCTTCACTCATAACGGCATACCCTACTCCAAACCCGAAGACATAGTCAAACTCTTCTCCCACCACTTCTCTCTGGCCCCAACGTTAGTCAAACCTACAGCATCCGACCCCCGACCCGCTCAGCCCAAGATTTCCCCACCCCAAACCCAACAAAGAGCCGCCCTTTCCTCCATAGTCATTCTTACCAGCGAAACCTACAAAGCCCTCGCCCGCGTCAATCCCTCCCAACGATCTGGACCTGATGGTCTTCATCCAGCGCTACTCAAAGCCTGTGCTGGTCGTATCTCCCCTGTGCTCATCCGACTCTTCAATGATTTTCTCTCCCACAGCTCCGTACCCGAGTCCTGGAAAGTAGCCTCGGTAACGCCTCTCCACAAGGGGCATGGCGCCCCCAAGTCCAACATCTGCTCTTACCGGCCAATCTCTACAACCTCTATCGTATGCCGGACAATGGAAAGAGTACTTAATAGACACCTCCTGACCCACCAAGAGCTCTCGAACCTGCTCATCCCCCATCAGTATGGTTTTCGCCCAGGCAGGAGCTGTGAATCGGCCCTCGCGACCCTCACCCATACATTGAGTGCCAGTCTTGACGGCCGAACCCCATGCGAAATCGTCCAACTTGATTTCAAGAAAGCCTTCGACAGCATCGACCACGATTTGCTCGTACCCAAGCTACAAAAGATGGGAATCTCCGGCCCCCTCTACACTTGGCTAAAAAATTGGTGAACGTGCGAATGGAGGTCTGGTCACTTGGTGCTGGGTTGGTAATTGACGTGGGAAGGGACCTCCAGAGTCGTACCGCGCGGGGGCCGAAAGAGTGGGAATGACGGAGGGTACGTTGTGCACCAAAATGCTCGCTCCTCCACAATCCCTGTTTGCCGTGGAGTTCTCCAAGCCAGTGTACTCGGACCAACCCTATTCAATATCTTCATCAACGATGTCACCTCATCCCTTCTTTCTACCCCTCGTCTGTACGCCGACGATCTGACCCTCATTAACCCAGCCGCATCTCCTTCAGACTATTCACGCCTCCAAGCCGACTTAGACAGCATTCATCTCTGGTCCCTAACCAACAAACTCCCACTGAATCTATCCAAGTGCGTTTCAATGCACATTACCAGTTCGCGTCAGCCCCTAAGCCAGACAGCCTTGTTCCTGAATGGCGCCGAAATCCCGAGAGCGACGCACATCCACCTCTTCGATGTCACAAACGACCACCGTCTTGATTTTCGTCGCCACATCTAGGATGTCGTCTCCAAGGCAAGGCGACTTCTTGCCTTCGTCATTCGTTTCTCCAAAGGAGCCTGCTCCAGCGTGCCAAGATCACTGTTTACAGCACTGGCTCTTCCCGTCTTGGCATACTGCAGTTCAGTCTGGGACCCATCGTCAGCGCAACTCATTTCCTCACTTGAGTCAGAGCAACGTCGTGCCGCCTACCACATTGTAAGACGCCTGCTCGGGCAATCAACACCGCCCTACCAGGAGCTGCGCACCAGTGCGCTCCTCCGACTGGTCGGCTGGAACCAACTTCAACTGTGACGTCAAGTTGCGACAGCACGCCTCCTGACCACTCTCTGCTTACCGAAGCCCACGCTTCCCTTCGCTTCCTCTTTGCGGCGTACTCGTTCCGGCGGCCTACAGCCCCTGTTAACCCGCACCCTCCGTCATTCCCACTCTTTCGGCCCCCGCGCGGTACGACTCTGGAGGTCCCTTCCCACGTCAATTACCAACCCAGCACCAAGTGACCAGACCTCCATTCGCACGTTCACCAAAAACGTCGCAAGCTACCTCGGAACAATTGAGTGCATGACTCATGTAACATTTATGTAGCCGGCAGTGGCGTACCAACTTGTTTTTGAGTGGGGGGGCAAACCTGACCCTTCCCCCCGGGACGGGGGGGGGGGGGGTGCCCTTGGTATCTCTTGGGCGCCGCCGGCCAGTGTTTGCCCTGCCCAGTGGCGGCTGTTTCAAAGGGGGGGGGGGGGCAAAACACATGTTTTGCGCCCCCACTCTGAGAACTGGATGGGGGGGCAAGCGCCCCCTTGCCCCCCCGGTTGGTACGCCCATGGTAGCCGGTGACTCCCCCCCCACCCCCTTTGTTTTGTATCTTTATTTTCCTTCCCCTCTCTGCTCAAGAGGCACTGTAAACCTTTCGGTATGGGCGTAACGCCTGAATCACAGTGACCCAACTCTCCAGAGTTAAATAAAGAAACAAACAAACAAACAAGCGACAAGCAAAAACTCTTGAGAGAGCAGATGACTGCTCGAACGATGAGGCGGCCGTTTGAACGTGATGACGCACTGAAAGTAGTCCGCAGGTGGTCCGTGCAACTCGACGGTTTTCCCGCGTTCATGATGGAACAAAACAAATAAATCTGAGGACCACAAGTATCAGTGAATTCAATCCCAAGTGCTTCCCGCCCAAGCAATCGTGGTCCGACGGCGTCTGTTTTTTTCTTTTCCACGGCCCCCGTTCACGTCCTTGGACGAACCGAGCAGGCAGAAAATGCATGAAAACTGACCTTCAAACCTTTCCCGACTATTTTGGTAAAACCCCAGTCGCAGCGTTTTGACGAGAAGGCAGGTTTCTGTCCGGTGTCTTTTAAGGTAAAGGCCGGTTCAGACACTTGCGTTTGAGTGCGTTTGACTGCGTTGCGGCGAGAACCGAAAGCGAGTCACCGGCACATCTGTGCTTCGCATGAAGCGTGAAATCCAATTCAAGGCATCTTCTTGGCACGCGATATAAGCAGCAGGGATGTCCTGGTGTCTCGCTGCCGCAACGCAGTCAAACGCAGTCAAACGCAACTGTGTGAACCGGGCTTTACACAGGAATGCACGTTCCCCAAGGCGGCTTCCGCCCACAGCCCCAGACCGGAAGTTGCGCCCGACGCGCCACCACCGCACCATGACGTAACAGAGATGAGTTGGTGTATGTAACAGATGCCTCGTGGAACGGGTGATGAGCAAACGATGAAGTTCACAAAAAGTTCACACCATTCCAGTCTTTTTAAAATTAACAGCCTAGCATGACGTGTTTGCAGACTCGGAAAGCAGGCGAATCGCGCGCATTTCAGCACGCTCTAATGCTGGAAAGGGCGTCGGCCAGAAGCTCGGCTTGCGCCCGAGCGATGAAAGCACTCAGCGCGAGCTCGTAGTTTGACTGCTGCAACGGAGCGCGTGCTCTTGCAATGGTCGATGTTCTTGCATGTTCGCGCGCTACCTTTGCTGCGTCTTGACTTGAGGCAACGTTGAATTGAGGGGAAACGGAGTCTCGTAGTATATTCCAAATACTTTAATAGGGGAAATACATTCCACTCCTCTCAAATACAATAGCCTCGGCGCGGACAGGTTTTCTGGGCTTGGCGAGAGTCATCTATCGTCGGGGAGGTCTTGGCTATCGGGCGGTAAATGATGATGGTGATGATGGTTGTTCTACATACCAAATTCATTGTTGTGGAAATGATCGAGACAGGTGCCGCGCGCCACTTTTAGGAAGAACATGGCATCTAAAATCGAGCTCAGAGCCGCGCCACTGTAGCTGCGCCAAATACTTTGCAGCGCTGTGCCGCCATTATCTTCCCAAGGGTTGCACGTTGCAAGTGCCTCGTGCATCGACGCACCTTGCGCTACTTTTGAAACATGAAGGGTTTTTATTAGCGAGGAGATGTTTCGGTGGCGCTCACGTTCGGTTACCTTTTGTGACGTCATTACCTTGTGAACAACACGCTCGATGGTATTTGTAAGGAGCATTCTGGAAGCCTGAAATCATAGCGGTCTCAAAGTAACACTGCCAACACCGTCAAAATTGAAGTTCTTAGATTCCCTTTATTTCCGTCGATGAGACATCCTTTGCTGACGTCATAGTCAGCATTCGGCCAATTGTGGTGGGCCGATCACAGCGACACTTTCGATCGCTCACGTCGCCAATACTCTTTCACCTTATGATGTACCGCAGGAAAGGCTACAAGCCCGAGCTCCTTGCTCTAGGGCACATCTCGGCGGCACAAGCTCTCGTGCGTTGAGAGTAGCTCCCAACGCTATGCGCTCGCGCTTCTAGCCTTGTCTGCGGTACAACATAAAATGAAACGGAGTATTGGCGACGTGAGCGATCGAAAGCGCCGCTCTGGTCGGCCTGCCACGATTGGCCGAATGCTTACAATGACGTCAGCAAAGGATTTCTCATTGACGGAAATAAGAGGAATATAAGAACTTCAATTTTGACGGTGTTGGCAGTGTTGCTTTGAGAGCGCTGTGATTTCAGGCTTCCACCATGCCCATTACAAACACCATTGAACTTGTTGTTCGCAAGGTAATGACGTCACGAAAGGTAACCGAACGAGTTCGCCACCGAAACAACTCGGCGCTAATTAGCCCCGTGCGCGACCAAAAGCGTCGCTGTGGTCGGCCTTCCGCGATTGGCCGAACGCTGACTATGACGTCGGAAAGGGGATTATCATCGACGGAAATAAGAGGAATCAAAGAACTTTAATTTTGACGGTGTTGGCAGTGTTCCTTTGAGAGCGCAATGATTTCAAGCTTCCACCATGCTAATAACAAACACCATCAAACTTGTTGTTTGCAAGGTAATGACGTCACAAGGGGGAACCACAGGAGGGCGCCACCAAAACATCTCGCCGCTAATAGGTGAAATCGGAGACGACACCACCGCGGCCGCCGCGAACATCCACGTGCACATGCGCGTGGACTGACGCGGACCTCCAATCCGTCAGGGCTGGATTCGGCGCTGTAGGCGTTCTGTCTAATGCAAATGAGCGGAGTGGAATGTATTCCCCCTAGTAAAGTATTTGTATATTCTTTCACGCGGTCGCTTCTTCTGCAAGAGAGATTCGAGCTGAATAAATAAATTGAGTCAACAAAGAACGTCAAACTTTTAAAAGTTCAGTCAAAAATATTGGCTCGCGCACGTCGTGCGTTCACATAAATAAAGAATAAAAAAATCTCGCTCATAGAGGTTGCAATGTAAGTGAACATCAGCGCAATTGAAATATAAAAATAATTCCTTGCATGACGTCGACGATTTGAAATCGATGAACTTGCGCTCCGGGCCTTCCGGAAACATCGGCTGCCACGGCTAAAACAGGCGCGCCCATGCCGCCGATCTGCACGCTCAGTATGAAACGGTCTCCGGAGAGCCATTTGGTTAAACCGGTACAGTTTGCCGGTCACCGGTCACAGGTTTGTGCAACATGGTCACCCGTTTGAGCAAACATGCGACAAGTTTACCCAAACGAGTGACCCGTCTGCCCAAAGGATTGACCTGTTTGTACAAAAGGTTGATCGGGTGACCCCTTTGAGCCATACGGGCGACCCCTTTGAAAAACTGGTGACCGGTATGGCTAAACTGTTACCGGTATGAACCCGTTTACTTTCATATAGGCGCCAAATGTTTTTTTTTTTCTCTTTAGGGTTGTCGTTATCCCTAATAAATAAAACAAAAATGAGTGGTACACTTTGTTTCACCTCAAGTCCTGATGCAGCTGACTATACGAGCTGATGAGACCAATCAGACAGCATCAAAAGCGCTCCATCATGGTATTCATGTTTCTGTACGTGGTCTATCATCACTGAAACAGTCATAAACGAAAAAGGCCCAGTGACTCGCACTTTGACGTTGCTTGATTGGTATCATTACCTCGTAGCGTCGGCAGCGTCTCGACTTCAGCTGAAATGAAATATAGTAATCGGCTATCACTTCGGCGCGCAAATGCGACGGGCATCAGTTTTCTTTACTTGCTCTGCAGTTTCGTGATAGCGCAAACCCATGCATTGGTGAGGGTCCATAGCGCCAGTAGATGCACAAATATTGTCACGCCATTTTCTACGCCATAAATAATAAAATGGGGTTAAATACCCCAAAGGATATGCGTGATTAATTGTCTAAGAGTCTCGTGAGGAACGCGTCTGTATTATTTATGCAATACTGCATTATGTCGCGCAGGTCTGCTTTTTGTCTTTTGTTCAATTCGTCTCAGAATAATGTACGTCATAAAGGTATTCTTTTCTAAGTTTTTTTCATATAAGACGTTATGAAAATAATATATATTTTCTGTAGTTTTTATTTGCTAGTTTTGTAGTTTTCTCATTTTCTGGTGACCGGATCGTAATGAAGAAGCTTTTTGTCAAAGTTACAATACAAAAAAAAAATTAAAGCCGTTTACAACTCCCTGTAACGCCGGGTTAGAGCGCAGCTCTTGAGGAGGAGGGGAAGGAACGGGGGGGGGGGTCACGTGACAAGGGGGCTCACGTGACCTCGGGGGGGTCACGGGGCCTGGGGGTCACGTGACCTCGAGGGGAGGGGGGGTGGTGAAAATTTTCCGCTAAATTTAGCGGGGAATATTTTCCGCTAGATTTAGCGGGGAAAATTTTCCGCTAGATTTAGCGGGGAAATTTTTCCGCTAGATTTAGCGGGGAAAATTTTTCGCTAGATTTAGCGGGGAAAATTTTCCGCTAGATTTAGCGGGGAAAATTTTCCGCTAGATTTAGCGGGGAAAATTTTCCGCTAAACTTAGCGGGCAAAATTTTCCGCTAGATTTAGCGGGGAAAATTTTTCGCTAGATTTAGCTGGGAAAATTTTCCGCTAGATTTAGCGGGGAAAATATTCCGCTAAATTTAGCGGAGAAAATTTTCCGCTAAATTTAGCGGGGAAAAGTTTCCGCTAGATTTAGCGGGGAAAATTTTCCGCTAGATTTAGCGGGGATAATTTCCCGCTATATTTAGTGCGGAAAATTTTCCGCTAAATTTAGCGGAGAAATTTTCCGCTAAATTTAGCGGGAAAATTTACCCATCATGCACCGCGCGGTTACGCCGACGCCGACGCCGACGGCGACGCCGACGCCGACGCCGACGCCGACGCAGCTGAAGCCGGAAACGGGCGCCTAAGAGCTGCGCTCTAAAATGAAAGCCGTTTACTCCCTGTAACACCGAAATAGAGCGCAGCTCTAGAGGAGGAGGGGAAGGCATGGAGGGGGGTTCATGTGAACTCGGGGGGGGGGGGTCACGTGGCCTGTTGGTCACGTGACCTTGAGGGTTGGGGGGCGGAGAAAATTTTCCGCTAAATCTAGCGGGGAAAGTTTTCCGCTAGATTTAGCGGGAAAAATTTTACGCTAAATTTAGCGGGGAAAATTTTCCGCTAGATTTAGCGGGAAAAATTTCCGCTAAATTTAGCGGGGAAAATTTTCCGCTAAATTTAGCGGGGATAATTTTCCGCTAGATTTAGCGGGAAAATTTTCCGCTAGATTTAGCGGGGAAAATTTTCCGCTAGATTTAGCGGGGAAATTTACCCATCATGCACCGCGCGGTTACGCCGACGCCGCTCAAGCCGGAAACGGGCGCCTAAGAGCTGCGCTCTAAAATGAAAGCCGTTTACTCCCGCTAACGCCAAAATAGAGTGCAGCTCTTGAGGAGGAGGGGAAGGCACGGGGGGGGGGGGGGGGGTCACGTGGCCTGTTGGTCACGTGGCCTCGAGGGGTGGGGGGCGGAGAAAATTTTCCGCTAAATCTAGCGGGGAAAATTTTCCGCTAGATTTAGCGGGCGGAGAGTCCTCTTTATTGAGAGAAAAGAAAGTGCTACACAAAGTTGCCATGGGAGGGCGTGTACATGTCCCGCAGTGATGGCCTGCCGCAAGGCCAAGTTGTCGGTGTGGATCAAGGTGGCTGGGTCCGCGAGCAGGGCAGCGAGGAGCCATGCCATGGCTTCCCTGAGGTAGATCCTTGGGCTGGGCAGGGTGATCACCGCAAGGGCAGCGGTGGGGGTGACGACGGCCAGGCCCGTCGAGGAGGCGTCAGCGTACATGGTGTGGACGGGGGGGATGGGAACGAAGGGGACCGAGTGGGGGAGCACATCCCAAAGTTTCTGGATCACACGGCACCACTTCTTGGGGGGGGGGGGGGCGGCCTGTCTGGGCTGCCTCGAAGAGGGGGCGGAGTGCATGATACCCGCTCCGATACAAAGAAAAATAAAAACACCAGAGTCCCGCTACTCGTCGGTAGAGCTGTTGCGGCTGTGGCGTCTCGAGGAGACGAAGAGTGTCCCGGAGGGCTTGCACTCGCTGCGGGGTGTGGGAGAGTGTGTTGTTGGACGTGTCCAAACAAAAGCCCAAAAACTTGATGCGGCGGGTGGGGACGAGACATGTGTCCTTCGGGTTAATGCGGAAGCCGCACTCGGTCAATCGGTCTACAAAGTCTAAAACCGCTTCCTGAAGGAAGTCGGGGTCGGAGTGGGCGATGAGTACGTTGTCAACATACGCCCATGCCCATAAGCCCTCGGAACGGAGGGTTCTCGCGAAGGCCGTGGCCAGGTTTTGCATTATGAAAGGCGCCGGGCGAATGCCGAAGGGCATTCTCGTAAACTCATAGTAAATGCCATCTAGGCGAAATGTCGTAAGTCTCCGCGCTTGAGGGTGTAACGTGACATGGTAGAAGGCCTCCGCCAGGTCCACCTTCGCGAAGTATGGGCTTGGCGGAAGGGGGACCTGGAGGAGGACCTTCGGCAAAGGATCGAGCCGAAAGGGCGGAGCGTGTAGATGGGGCGTCAGGTGGCTAGCGTCCAGAATAAATCTGGACTCGGTGGAGCTCTTAGGAGCCAGTTGAATGGGGCTCAAAAAGGGGCCCCTCTTAGTTTGGACTATAAGTCCGGATGCCTTCATATAGGCGACCGCGGCGCGCAGTACAGGGAGCTGTTAAGGGTCAGGGGGTCTGTTGTTAACAACAGAGCGGGCGGTGCAGGGCACACGTAAATTGCCATATGTGGCAGGAGGATGAAAAGAGAAAAGGGTTGCCGTTTTGTCCCAGTCTACATTAGGGGGTGGAGCACTCTCGCGGACTGGCTGCCAGGGCCCTGGCCTAAGGAAGTTGGGGGCCCGGGAGTCATCGTCGTCGGCTGCGTCGTCGTCCTGGCTATCAGGCTCATCAGGCACAGGGTGGCTTTCGAGCCACCGGAGAATACGGTCGGCCGCGAGGGCCCACGTGTCGGCTTCTTCGTCACTGGACGATGAGGACTCGGCCTCGTCAGAAGCGGAACTCGGCTCAGGAGTTAAAGAAATGTTCGCCGCGTGCATAGCTTGAAGAAGTATGTCGGGCGGATGGACTACATCCTGTATGACGGCTACCACTTGCTGGTCCCCGACCCCTACCAGAATGGGTCGGGGATCGTCAAGCACTATGTCTAGTTCAGTCACAACACGTTCCGCGAGAGTTTTTGAAGAAGATGTGGCAGTATGCAAGGGCAAACTCACCGGAACGGTGGACGGTGGAGGAGTCATGGAAGGTGGAAGGGGGGCGTAGTCCCGGTGCTGCCACAAGGGCATGCGGTCGATGAGTTCCGGGGGGGGGACACCCACTGGTTCGCACAAGAGGGCCGAACAGTTCACTCGGCGGGGTCGGTCTCGAGGTTCTGCTTGGGAGGGCGGCCTCTGCCGCCTCTGGCTGCCTGGCCTCCTCCTCGGCCGCGGGTGGCGGGTCGACTGGGACGATCCTGCTGGGATGGTGGGGGGAGCGGGGCTCCGAGGAGGAACGACGCCGACGGGTCGGCGTATCCCTGGAGGGCTGCCTGCCATCCGGACATGGCGACATGGTAGAGAAGGCGCACTCTGTCGAATATCCGCAACTTGGCGGAGGGCTTGGGGGGGGGGGGGGGGGATCTGAGTCCCAGACGTGTAGGAACTCCTCAAGGAGCTGGATCTCGACCACGTCTCTCGTTCCGAAGAACTTGGACGATCGACTTGCCTTGTCGACGAACAGGAGCGCGTTCCTGAAGTCGCGTTTCGTGGGGGGGTCTGCAACGGTGAAGAGGCGTTGCCCTCTAGCCCCGGTCGGCTCCCTGTGGGGTCGGATCTGTCTGGGGTAGCGGCGGCCGCGACGCTCGGTCTCTCTGGTATACTCGGAGTCGGAGTCGTCGGAGTCGGAGTCTGTGATGTGGGCCCGGTAGCGGCCTGGTCGATCCTGCGAGGGGTCGAAGCGACTGTACAAGGGCTCCTCCTCCTCGTCGGTCGTGGTGGCGGGGACGGGCTGGGTAGGCGGTAAGCGACGATGACGTCTGGGCGGAGCCTCCGGGAAAGCCGCTCGCAAGGCGGTTGTGAGTGCAGAAACAAGTTCCGCGGTCTGGCTGGAGGTTCCGGGCGTGGGGGCCAGCGTGCCCGAAGGGAGGGGTGGGTAGTCCTGGGTCCTCCCCTGACTAGTTCCGCCAGGCGGCGTAGCTGCATGATGAGGGCTTCCATCGCGGGAGGGATGCGCCCCACCTCTGTTGGTGGATCGGGTGTTCGGAGGCTCCGCCCAGACGTCATCGTCGCTTGATTTTGGTGGATTTAGCGGAAAAAAATGTTTCGCTAAATTTAGCGGGGAAAATTTTCTGCTAAATTTAGCGGGGAAATTTTCCGCTAAATTTAGCGGGGAAACTTTTTCCACTAAATTTAGCGGGGAAAGTTTTCCACTAAATTTAGCGGGGAAACTTTTCCGCTAGATTTAGCGGGAAAATTTTTCCGCTAGATTTAGCGGGGAAAATTTTCCGCTAGATTTAGCGGGGAAAATTTTCCGCTAGATTTAGCGGGGAAAATTTTCCGCTAAATCTAGCGGGGAAAATTTTCCGCTAGATTTAGCGGGGAAAATTTCCGCTAGATTTAGCGGGGAAAATTTTCTACTAGATTTAGCGGGAAACTTTTTCCGCTAAAATTAGCGGGGAAAATTTTCCTCTAGATTATGCGGGGAATTTTTTCCGCTAGATTTAGCGGGGAAACCTTTTCCGCTAGATTTAGCGTGAAACTTTTTCCGCTAGATTTAGCGGGGAAAATTTTCCGCTAAATTTAGCGGGGAAATTTACCCATCATGCACAGCGCGGTTACGCCGACGGCGACGGCGACGGCGACGGCGACGCCGCTCAAGCTGGAAACGGGCGCCTAAGAGCTGCACTCTAAAAATTAAAGCCGCTTACAACTCCCTGTAACACCGAATTAGAAGGCAGCTCTTGGGAAGGAGGAGGCAAGGGTACTGATGGGAGAGTATACCCCTCCTCCTTCCTCCTCACCTCCTCATCCTGCCTGCTACTCCTCCCTCCGAGCGGGGACGCCGTCGCCTTCGGCGTAACCGTGAGGTCACGTGACCCTCGTGACGTCACCTGACCCTCGTGACCTCACGGGGGTCGCGTGACCTCACGGGAGTCAGGTGACCTTACGGGGTTCAAGTGACGTCACCGGGGTCACGTGACCTCACGGTTACGCCGACGGACGACTGCGACGCCGACGCCGCTCAAGCCGGAAACGGGCGCCTAAGAGCTGCGCTCTTAAAATCAACGACTACGAAAAACCGGACTGGTGTACTCGAGCGAAGCACATGCGCCATTGTAGGAGCTCTATGAGCAGATATAGCTCACACGATTTGCACAGTACCGCTGAATAGTTTATAGCGCCAAAGTCAGAGTTGACTCAGCAAGAAATTTATTTATTTATTTATTTATTTATTTTACGTGCCTAAGAACAACCATACAGGTCTGCTGTTTGGTGCACAAATATATTAATGTGGACAGAAAAAAAACAACACAATTGCAGGTTTCAAACACAAAGCAAAAAAACAATATTTAAAGTTCGGCTAACAAGCACTTTCACTTGGTTCCTGAACAGCTTAATGTCACTGTATCAAATTCGGCGTTTTCAACATTGATAAACCGACATTGTATCCGTGACAGAGGAGATGGTTTACAGGCGCTGTGAATGCTGAAAGTACTGCGGGTCCTAGTGGAACGAGGAGGGACATGAATGTTTACATCACGTAAAAGCGGAGCACAGTCAAATATGCTATTTACAATTTTGTACAGAAAAACTAAGTCGCGCTCTGCTCTTCTATTGGTCAATAGTATCAACGAAATCTTATTAAGCAGAAAAGTGTAGTCAAAATAGAGATGGCATTGGATGTAGCGATCATAAACAATACGTATTAGTTTGTATTGCACATTTTCGATGGTCATATCTTGTGCTCTTGATAACGGATTCCAGGCCACAGAACCGAACTCAAGCCTAAACCTAACTAGGGCACAAAAAAAAACAATAATAGAGGCCGGGTTTTTGAATGGCTGAGTAATGCGGCATCTAATACCCAACATTCTTGTCACCCTACCAACAATAAACGACACGTAAGCAGTAATTTTGAATGCAATTAACGAGATACACGCCGCGGTCTTTTACAACAAATGCACACTTTATTGTCACTCCGTCAATACTGTAATCGTAGTGTGCTGTGACGCCTGTAGGAAGTCAATACATTTGTTTTCAGGGGATTCAGTGATAAGCTTTTTGCTGAACACAACTTAACAACACGTAAGACATCATGTTGTAGAACATGACAGCCAGCAAGAGAATTTACACTCACAAAAAGCTTGATGTCATTAGCAAACATCAGTAACTCAGCATTATCTACACAGGCCTCAAGATTGTTCACGAAGATTAAGAACGAAACGGGTCCAAGAATAGATCCTTGAGGGACACCAGGTGTTGAGAAGAAAAGGTCGGAATAACTGTTATGAACACGAACACTGTTTGCACGAGATGATAAGTAACTTTCGAACCAGTTACACAGCTCTGAACAACAACCGTATGACAATAATTTGTGTTAGAATAACTCATATTTTACTTTATCAAGAGCTTTCGACATTTAAAAATATATACAATCAACTTGGCCCCTGCTTAAAACAATGGGGGTAGTAGTTTAAAAAAAAAGCAAAGATTGGTTTCAGCCAACCTTATTTTTTCAGAAAACCATGCTGACAAGATACACACTTTTGTCGGGAATAAAAAAAAATTCAGGAATGCACAACCCGTTCAAAAACTTTAGGAAACCCCGAAAATAAAAATATGGGGCGATAATTACTTGTGACGGAGCTATCGCCTCGTTTTAAGATAGGTACCACAACCGCTTTCTTCCATAATGATGGGAAGACACCGGAACTCAGAGAGAGGTTAAAGATGTGCAACAGAATGGGTGTGAAAATGTCACTGCAGCTCTTTATAATAAACGATGGAATACAGTCAGCGCCTGTAGATAACTTTGGTTTTAACTGTTTAATTGCTTTTTCGATTTCTTTCGTATCTACTCTGATACCAGTCCAAGAAGTCATGGCAGTTCGTTTTAACTTCTTGAGGCGGAGCAATACCCTGGCTGGTTGAGTAACAGATACTGAAGTAAGTAGCAAATATATTCGCAACTTTTAAAGAAGATGTAGCATAGCTCGCATCGTTATCTGTAAGCAAACAAATGCTTTGTTTAGAATTGCCAGGAGTTTTTTTTTTTTTGCTGATCGCCAAAAGGTTTTTGGACGCCGGTTGAAGCTACACTTTACCTGGTCTAGCTGTAGGCGCTTGTCCCTCGAATATAATTTTTTCACTAAGGCCCTGTATATACTGAACTCAATGTAATATAAGGAAGAGCCCGTTTGTATGAAAAGTCCATAAAAGTGGTCTTTCTTTCGCATGTACGTTTTCAACTCATCAAAAAACCACTCAGGATATATTGATGGTTTTGCAATGCGCTGCGCCACGAATAGATCAATTCCGTGATTAACCAATGGAGAAAATGTTTCGGTCACCTGGTCGATATCAGATATAGTGAGCAGGCCGCTCCAGTCGCAGTTTTTGAAGCATTTATATATATTCAGGCAATCGCCGTTACAGTAACAGTAAGTAGAGTAGGGATACGTTGCTGGCTTCTTATGAGGAAGACAGGACTCAACTTTGTATGGAGGGTGGAAAATATTCATATGCACTAAGGGGGCTAAACTAGGAGTTAGAGTCAACCGGCACGCTGGACAGAACAAGTTCAAGGACGTTTCCAGCGCAATTCTCAATTCTGTTGAGTTGATCCAAGCCACAGAATTTCATAAAGTCGAATAAAAATAGACCTTATTTTTTGTTATGAGGCTGTTGCTAATAACATCTCCAACTGACCAATCTACACCAGGAAGATTAAGATCGCAATAGACTTTGTACATGCTGAAATCGATGGGTTTTTAAGTGTCTCGAGATGCTCAGCAAAGATAACCTGAGAAAACAGGGGTGGAAAGTAGTAACTTCCAACTAGGTAGCCGAAGCCATCATTTCCTTTGATTTCTATCCATACACACTCAGAATATGTTTCAAGATCAAAACGGCGGTGAGTCGAAAGGCGATTTCTCAGCAGCAATTAGTACAGCTCCCCCGAAGTTCTGACCAGTGGTCTCGTAGTCCCTATCCTGGCGATACACTTTGTAGTTAGCTGTGAAGTAATTTGAGTCGGGTATACCATTACATAGCCATGTTTCAGTGAGACAAATAACATCAAGCCTAGTTGTTACCAGGTTTGACATCAACTCGTCTGCCTTAGTTTGCAGGACCCTCACATTTTGATACTAAACACTAAGCTTTTGTGCCATTTACATGGGCTGCTGTTTCTGCACCTTCAACACGTGTGCTGTCAAGTCTACCAACAAACTGGTGGAATATACTTCCTTCCGGCCCTACATCAGGTCTGTTTAGTGCTGAAAACGCTACTTTGTCTCAAGCTAAGTGGAATGACGCGTATGACGGGAATCGAGTTATTATTTTAGAGCGAACAATCATTTTTACCTCTAGGAAAACCTCAACCAGGGATTCGATATCAGTCACAGACGTGCTTGGGATATAGCCAGCAAACGCGTGGACTTATGACACATTTATAAGAGCCGAATAAGTAATAAGCACGTGCAATATTTCTATTGATAGCTGAGTATATTTTTTGTCGCTGTGTGTTTGTTGATTTTTTTTCGTAAGTTCGTAAAGTAGCAAGACACACAAAAATGGATGACCAAAGTGCAAGACATATGCAGGACCAGTCAGCCTACGTGCCACGAGTCGTAGTTTGCGTAAAAAAATAGCCGAATCCGACCTGACGCCCACCAGTCACCACGTCACATGATTTAAGGAGTTGGTCGAATCCTACCGGGCGCCAGCCCATCAGGAAATCACATACTTCATAAATTTACCCCAATCCGTCATGGCACCAGCCAATCAAGATGTCACGTTCTTAAAAAATGGCTTCAGCAAATGACGGCATCACATGGATCACATGACCTCACATACGCTTATAATGTTTGGCGGCGAATTGGAATCAGCACCGCACACTTGTACCACAAAATGGTTGACGCATTTTTTTAATCCGACCACGCTGAATATGCGTGGCAATGGAATCTTAAGCTTTTCGACACGTTCCACGATCCGTCAGCAGTTCCGTCCTTCATATGTTAAAGCCTTTCTGCTTTTTCTGACGCGGTGTACGAAACGTCAGACGTTTTCTACCTGTTGACAGATAGTGATAATTTAACAGAAAAATGTATATATTAATCAACGCCCACCACGACTAGACAGACTAGGGTGCCGGATGTCGTTCCGTTTATGGTGATGCCTTTTTTTGTACACTTCGATTCCGACAGCTCGCGCTCACAGGGAAACTAAAAAGAAATCGCCGAACGCAAAATGCCACTGTAGCACAGTCAACGCCGTGAATGCTTAAAGGGGACGGTTCTTCAAGCCGCTCCAGAAAAAAAGAAAAAAAAAAGCTTTCGGAACAAAATGGTTATAAGCGTACGTGAAGGCACCATGAAACAATCATTTCCAGGCAAAAAAAACAACAACAAAAAAAGAAACGCTCGATAATTTTTAGTTTAGACGCTGGTCAGTCTTTTTTATATCACTGGCGACTGTACATTCAAGTTATTTTAATCTCTTTGGGTTGTTATGTAAGCGTACTGCATTCCGATCATCTCCCCATTCTGACCCATTTTCTTCGCATCCCTGCATGACGACGAATATGCCAATACAGGTTTGATACCTTGAGTCTTGGGTCTTCCTTTTCGTTTTATTTATTTTACATTGAAGTAAACATAATATACATACATACGGCTTTAGGCTGCTTTCCGTTCAAAAATTACATGGTTAAAAAAAAACTCGCGATTTCCTTTTTCTGCACAGGATTTGTAAAAGAAGCCCAATTCACAGGCTCTTATCTCAACGCCTATGTCGCCATATAAGCCACATAAGTTGCCCGCTACAGGCTCGTGGTGGAGGCGCACTTCCACAAAATACTGGCAGGTTTGCTCTCTTAAAGCGTGATTCTTTCAAAGTAGCTGCATTAAGCGCCTCCTATCTCAAAAACCAGGGCGAATCTCACGAAGTGTTTGGGGAATCATGTAGTAAACTCTTTGAGTAGATGTTTAAATAATTTTAAACCATGTAGCTTGCACGTTGAAGGTTTCTGGCGGAAGCGCATTCCGACAAGAAACTCTTAGGTATGCTCTTTTGATGACTTGTTACAGAAAGAATAAACAAAAAGGACGGACAAGGACGGACATCTTTCGTCCTTACACGCTCAAGAAAAAAGGGTGTAAACGGGTGTATCGTTACACCCTTTGTCCCATATAATACACCCCAAACCTTGATTTCGACGTACAGAGTCCTATAGTCGAACAGACGGCCCCAAAATTTACGAGGGGCTTGATAACGCTGCGACATAACTTTTTAAATAGCTAAAGTACGTATCAAAGACCACATGAAGAAAACACCGAGTTTTTACAGTAGGGCCAAGAAAACTCCGATTATGTTTTTTTGTAGTCAGTAAAACGTGCATTAGTTATTTTAATAAGTTGTACCAGAGGGCTATCAAGCCCCTCGTAAAATATCGGGCCGTCTGTTCGACTGTAGGGCGCTGTACGTCGAATTGAAGTTTTGGGGTGTATTATATGGGACAAAGGGTGTAAGGATACACCCTTTTACACCCTTTTTTGTTGAGAGCGTGTCCGTCCTTGTCCGTCCTTTTTGTTTATTCTTTCTGTAACAAGTCATCAAAACCAACGCGCTCACGTTAAAAAATGCTCTTTTGGAACGTCATTCTTGAAGTAGCCACATTCAGCACTTCTTATCTGAACAACCAAAGGGTATCTCGCAAGTTCTAGGGAAATCACGTAGTATGATTCGTTGAGTACATGATTGAATAATTTTAAGCTATATAGGTTGCACGCTGCAGGTTCCACGTGGAGACGCACTTCCCCGAAATACCCGAGGGTTCGCTCTGTTGGAACGTGATTCTTTGGAAGTATCCCCGATCAGCGCCTCGTATCTAAAAAACCAGGGCGATCTCACGAAGTTCCCCGGGAAATCATGTTGTAAAACTTGGTGTTTTACTACCCTTCAGAAAATTTTAAGCAATATAGGTTGAAAGCTGCGGGTTTCTAGCGAAAATGCACCCCGCTAACCCCCCCCCCCCCCCCCCCCCCCGTTTTCCGAAAAAAAAAGGCTTTTTTTTCGGAAATGTGATAGTTTTAAAATAGTCGCATGCAGCGCCTCTTACCTGAACAACCAGGGCTCATCTTGTAAGGTTCGCAGGGAAATATGTAGTACAACTGATTGAGCAGATATTATGACTGTTTTGTGTACACTATTTCCTTTTTTCGCGAACAGTAAACGACCGGAATAGCCTTACTAACAGTGGGGACTTTTAGCAAACTATTACCGTGTTCCATGTACCGCAGGACTGGAGCCTTTGAAGCATGCTTTTAAGCGCTTCAAAGGCTCCAGTTCAAGCGATATAAATCTACATACACACACACACACACACACACAAACAAACACAGAAACACAAACACAGAAACACAAACACACAAACACAGAAACACAAACACACACAAACACAGAAACACAAATACACACACACACAGAAACACAAACACACACACACACAGAAACACACACACACACACAGAACACACACACAGAAACACAAACACACACCCACAGAAACACACAAACACACACACACAGAAACACACACACAGAAACACACAAACACACACACACAGAAACACAAACACACACACACAGAAACACACAAACACACACACAGAAACACAAACATACACACACAGAAACACACAAACACACACACACACACACACACAAACACACACACAGAAACACAAACATACACACACAGAAACACACAAACACAAACACACACACACACACACAAACACACAAACACAAACACACACACACACACATCGTCTTTTATACTGGTCGTTTTGAACGTACGGAATTTCTCGGTGACAGCGTAAGCAATAAGAATATTCCCAGCATGTTGATTTTTTTCCAGCAATGTCATACCTCTGAGAGTATTTTGAATGGCTCGGGGGATGAATCTCTTATTAAAAGGTAAACGCTCGATCATGCCGTAATTATTTGAAAGCTTATAAATCAAGCAGCTCCAATGCGGTTCGAAGCCTGGAGTTTGTTTCCCCGCACGGCACGTCGTAGTTTCTATTTCTATTATAGTGTTTGTTTTTCTATTGTGCTGTTTGCGCACGGCTGCAATTGCCGTCTTGAATTAATCTCTGTAGAGCGGATATTCCCTCGACTGGAAGTGATGCTTCACGGGCAGAGAAATCGCTTTTCGATCAACTTGAATGCCTTTGACTCCGCGACTTGCGGCAGGTGTTAAGTGTACGAAGCTTCGCCACGGCGAGCTCAAAAAATCTAGCGTTCATCACAGCGCGCCACTTGGAGGGCAGTTTCTCCAGGGACCGTAGTATAGACCTTTTCTGTGTACTCTCGACCCTAGCTATCTAATAGGCCTATCCGGCATGGGCGACGAAAAAATACTAAAACGTTTCAACCTGTAACTAGTAAAAAAATTAGTGGGAGGCAAAACGATAATGTGTGACATTTAAGCTTATAACCTAAGTTCCTTCTACTGGCGTGGCGACGGCAAAACAATGTTTTCGCCCATACTGGAAGTGACGACAATCCAAGATGGCGGCGCCCTTGAAGAAAGTGTCTATAGACCTTTGCAAAAAGAGCTGTCTGGCCGCCGCCATTTTGCGAACCGAGCGACCCCTATCAGCCAGGAATTTCTGCCACCCGCCTGAGCTGTGGAAATCCGGTCAGCGCCCACCTGCATAGTGCATTCGGAGTTCGCCGGCTTTTCTTTAAAGTTTTTACTTTATTTGCTTGTTTAGGATGCTTATTACCTTTTGTTTGTTATCTTCCACTGTAAGAACCAGGGGATACCAGGGCTCGTTGCCTGAACGGCCTTCACAGGAAACGAACGGAGAGAGCGAACGTCAAGCAGCACGCGACGCAAGCAGTTCAACGTTCTTGGAGGATTATTTTCGTTGAGATAATCTCCATAAAGCCTCCCGCCTATGTTTCGGGTTTCGCGAAAAATAGCTGATAAGTTCGGGTCCGGTGAGTGGGGACGGAATGGGCACGTTCGTTCATTTGCTTTGAAGCTGTGCAAAAAAGCAGCTCTCTTCAAAACGTTCCCCAAAACACGCCAGATTCCCTCCGATCGTCGTGAAGTGACTATCGTCGACACTGTATATTGGATATGCTGTGTTATTTGAGACCTTTCTGAAATCCTGTTCGGATAACGCGGCACCGTGGGGTACGTACAATATATGTTGTTCGATTGATGAGACTCGTTGAATATCATGTTGTGGGCGGGGAATATCCATGCAGTTCGGATATCCTGTGTGGTCAAATATTTTCGACGGTTAAGCCACTTGTAGGTTGACACGGCTGAATGTATCGTGCCGTAAGAAGATCAACATAATATGAACAAACATTCCAGTTTCATTTGTTCTGCCGCGCAAAGACTCACCAAAACAGCTTTCATTCATTTGTTTTTGTTCCCAAAAATAGTACAATGCATTCTTAAAAACCCCGAGAAATTCTATTCGCCATAGAACACAAGATAAAAAATGAAAGCCGTTTACAACTCCCTGTAACGCCGAAATAGAGCGCAGCTCTTGAGGAGGAGGGGAAGGCACGGGGGGGGGGGGGGGTTCACGTGAACTCGGGGAAGGGGGGGGGGGGGGTCGCGTGACCTCGAGGGGTGGGGGGTGGAGAAACTTTTCCGCTAAATCTAGCGGGGAAAATTTTCCGCTAGATTTAGCGGGAAAAATTTTTCGCTAAATTTAGCGGGGAAAATTTTCCGCTAAATTTAGCGGGGAAAATTTTCCGCTAGATTTAGCGGGAAAAATTTTACCCGCTAAATTTAGCGGAAAATTTTCCCCGCTAAATTTAGCGGGAAAAATTTTCCGCTAGATTTAGCGGGAAACATTTTCCGCTGAATTTAGCGGGGAAAATTTTTGCGCTAAATTTAGCGGGGAAAATTTTCCGCTAGATTTAGCGGGGAAAATCTTCCGCTAGATTTAGCGCGGAAAATTTTCTGCTAAATTTAGCGGGGAAAATTTTCCGCTAGATTTAGCGGGGAAAATTTTCCGCTAGGTTTGGCGGGAAAATTTTCCGCTAAATTCAGCGGGGAAAGTTTTCCGCTAGATTTAGTGAGGAAAATGTTTCCGCTTAATTTTGCGGGGAAAGTTTTCCGCTAAATTTAGCGGGGAACTTTACCCATTATACACCGCGCGGTTACGCCGACGGCGACGCCAACGGCGACGGCGACGCCGCTCAAGCCGGAAACGGGCGCCTAAGAGCTGCGCTCTAAAAATAGAACGCGGCAATTTAGCCTCTACCAACTCCCGGAAGTGTGCCGACGCAGGCTGCCACAGCTTACTGACAAGAAAACCCACAGCCCAGCGCAGTCGGGCAACACTGACGTACCCTCTCAAAACCAGGGACGCGCGCTGTAAATCGCTTCGTTCGAGACTGCCGCTGGAAAGGTCTATATTTAAACAACAAACCGAAGGGTAGCTTTTTCTTTTCGATTTTGCATACTACCCTTTTTTAATGCTAAAATTCCACACTGTAAATACACGTATTTTCGGTCATAATTTTGTACTGTTCAGTCCTTTCCCCAGAGCGCAATCACTCTCTGGGAGAAGACAACCGACAGTCACATTGGCCACTGTGCGATAGGAGCTTACTGTTCAGACGAGCGTTCCAACATGACTATCCGCACGTCGATCGATTGCACCTAATCCGTCAAGTGGTCTTAAACTCTTTAATGTAAAGCGGAATGTCAACCTGCGACACCCCGCCCCCTCCGATCACGGCCCGATCAGCGGCATCAATGCCCGACAGTTTACGTCATCTCATCTTGTTGTTACACCACTTATACGCGAACACACGGTCACATCGGCGATAATTCCAGTCCTTTGTCACAACGCACAACACTCGTCACGATGTTGCTGCTATCTTGCTGACACGTAGAAATACAGAGCCACGTTGATTGCCGGTTGGCACTCGGCATCGGAAAACAGAACCGAACTCAGCACGGAAGGCACCCAGGCAGCCAGCAAAACCTGGCTGTCTTGGAGGCAGTTCCTGCGATCTCCATAACGTCGAAGGCGTCGACACAGGTTCGCGTGGTTCCGCTACTGCAGTTCCGCGTGGGTCCCGCAATCCGGAGACGGCCATCCTACCCAGTGTACGTAGCGCTGCTGGCCCTGCTCCGGAACTTCGCTGTTTCTAGCGGTTTTGTTTGCTCGTTTGATAAAATTAGTGATAAAAACGTCAATGTAACCGAAATGTTCTGTACGTTTGGACTACACACTAAACATCGTAACACCCTTATGGGTGTAAATGGCTTGTCCTATAACTAACACCCTTATGGGTGTAGCAAAACGCCCTAAGAAAAGGGCGTTTTTCCTAACACCCCTAAAGGACGGCGTTATTCCGAACACCCTTAAAATAGGGTGTGATTCCACTGTACACCTTTTTATTAGGGTGTTATGACTGCGCAGTACGCCCTCTAAATTGGGTGTACCACCGCTAGAAAGGAAAATATTAAAAAAAAAGCCGCGATGACCAACACCCATAAAGTAGGGTGTGATAACCCAAAAGAGTGCACGAAAAAATCACTGCAAAGGAGTCGAAACATGCCTGGTTCACTTTTTATTTTTCGATCAAGATCATACTAGGTTCTACTAAATTCTCTTTAGACGATTGCAAGCAGGCCATCTGGCCGTAGCCATGTCTCTGCTAACTACGTTCACAAAGACGGAACGACCGGAAGTTACTTGGGACGCAAGCGGCAGTTCACGTTTGTAAACAGTAAAATGGTCTATTGAGACGGAGGCAGGACTACTATCAGAAGCATGCTTGCAGAGTACTTACATATAAGGGAGCGATCTCATGTAATCCGTGATAGATGCATAATCCGATTCGAGCAGCACAGAACAATTCGCAAACACAATTTAGGGGACGAAGGCGGTAGCTCACATCCAACGGAAGGCTCGCGGTCACCGATGAGCAGCTGTCTCTCTGTCGTGATAGATGCACAGTCTGATTCGCGCAGCACGAAACAACGCGAACACAATGTCGAGGATGAAGGCGGTTGATCACATTCAACGGAAGTCTCGCGTCCACCGATGCTTTGCCGAAACGCGTTCTACAAACACAGCACAGTAATTCCATAGACTCCGACGAAGTAAACGAAAAGTTGGCATGGATGTATTCCGCCGTTCACGACGAAAAACCACGGTCACGAAATGGAACTCGTCAGGACCTGCTTGCACGGAAAACAGGAGAGCACTGAAGGACGCTTTTTGGAAACCGGATTCACGTGGTCCCTACAACTCACCATAACCTGGCAAACGGCAAAGGCTATGACTCCGGTGAGCCCATCAGCGCGTCAGAAAGGGTCGCGTGACAACTTTTCGTCCAAGCGTGTTTGTTCTACGGAGAGCGGTCACGTGTTTCGCTCTACCCCTCTGATTCGCCAGAAGCGGCCTTCGCAGTCGCTCACAGCCACACAAAGACACGAAAGAAGGTGTGGAAGCTTATCAGAAGACGAGGTCAAAGGGGGTGGACAAAGCAGCTAATCTCCCTCTGCTGCCTCCTGCGCTGCATGCACAGGGAGGGTCGCCTTGCGTGCGGGACCTTGGGGTTGCTGTTCGAGTGGCGGCGGTTCCCTTTCGAAAACTGTGGAGCCGGGGAGTGGCTTATGCTGTTTCGGTAGAACTCGTTGATCGTCGTCTTGTTTATCCGTTTGAGTTCCTTCTTTGCTTTTCTTTTTTTTTTTCTCCATGTGTTTGGAAGTTTACTTATTGGTCCAGTCAGGTGAGGCTGTACTACCCGAAATAAGGGTGCCACAGCTTGTTCAAAGCTTCAGCGCAGATAAAAAAAAAAAAAAAAGATTAAGCAAAACGGTATTTGCTTGCTGTTAGCCCGAGAAAAACTTCTCGGGCTAAAAGCAAGCAGATTCCGTTTTGCTTAATTTTTGTTTTTTAACGTCGTATTTTAGGCGGTCAAGAAATAGATTTACCTCTCCGGCATAGCCGATTCACGCAGGATACTCTCAACACTTAACCAAAAACGGCGTCGCGTACGTTAGGTCAGGATGGCGTCGGCGCGACTCATCCCATTTGTTAAGTATTGGCTAAACCAAAATGGTGTGGGCACACTCGTTTCGATTCGATCCAATATCGGCGCAATACGGTGTGTTTCCTGGGCTGTATATTTACACGTCTTCGGTCACGTTTTGCGAGCGGAGGTGATTTTTTAAATCGAAGATGAACTGATAAAACTGATGCACGCGCGACACGTAATTTTCGGCTCATGTCGGACGGAGAGTTCGATCGGAGTTGCAAAAACTATTCTCTAGCACTTCCTAATCATACGCGCCTTCGTGTGGCGATTAATCATTCTCGGTGTTCGTACCGCCGTACATCAGCAACCGTTTCACTAAAGCAATAAACATGAACGGTTATGAAATCATGGGTGTGTTCGACAGTATCAACATTACGCCCCTCTCACACCGTGTGAATGAAGGGCGTAAAATTCGCCCATACACCCTTTTTACACGATTTCAGAAACCATCGCTACAAGTGGGGCGTAAAAAGGGCGTGTAAGGGGTGTAAGACGTCAACACACCCTTTTTACACCCACTGATATTCAGAAAGCGTGTAAAAAGGTTGTAAATAGGGTGTTTTTCCTAACTTGCACCCTTCTTACACCCTTTTTACACGTTTATGGGTGTTACAATGTAGCCGGAAACGGGCGCCTAAGAGCTGCGCTCTAAAAATAGAACGCGGCAATTTAGCCTCTACCAACTCCCGGAAGTGTGCCGACGCAGGCTGCCACAGCTTACTGACAAGAAAACCCACAGCCCAGCGCAGTCGGGCAACACTGACGTACCCTCTCAAAACCAGGGACGCGCGCTGTAAATCGCTTCGTTCGAGACTGCCGCTGGAAAGGTCTATATTTAAACAACAAACCGAAGGGTAGCTTTTTCTTTTCGATTTTGCATACTACCCTTTTTTAATGCTAAAATTCCACACTGTAAATACACGTATTTTCGGTCATAATTTTGTACTGTTCAGTCCTTTCCCCAGAGCGCAATCGCTCTCGGGGAGGAGACAGCCGACAGCCACATTGGCCACTGTGCGATAGGAGTTTACTGCTCAGACCAGCGTTCCAACATGACTATCCGCACGTCGATCGATTGCACCTAATCCGTCATGTGGTCTTAAACTCTTTAATGTAAAGCGGAATGTCAACCTAAGACACCCCGCCCCCTCCGATCACGGCCCGATCAGCGGCATCAATGCCCGACAGTTTACGTCATCTCATTTTGTTGTTACACCACTTATACGCGAACACACGGTCACATCGGCGATAATTCCAGTCCTTTGTCACAACGCACAACACTCGTCACGATGTTGCTGCTATCTTGCTGACACGTAGAAATACAGAGCCACGTTGATTGCCGGTTGGCACTCGGCATCGGAAAACAGAACCGAACTCAGCACGGAAGGCACCCAGGCAGCCAGCAAAACCTGGCTGTCTTGGAGGCAGTTCCTGCGATCTCCATAACGTCGAAGGCGTCGACACAGGTTCGCGTGGTTCCGCTACTGCAGTTCCGCGTGGGTCCCGCAATCCGGAGACGGCCATCCTACCCAGTGTACGTAGCGCTGCTGGCCCTGCTCCGGAACTTCGCTGTTTCTAGCGGTTTTGTTTGCTCGTTTGATAAAATTAGTGATAAAAACGTCAATGTAACCGAAATGTTCTGCACGTTTGGACTAGAATACGGAATAGCAGGAGGCCTTCGCTGCCGTTGAAGCTCAATCAACTCAACTACAGTTATTAAACAACGTGCGCGACGTGCTCGAAAAACGAAACCGAAAAAAGATGAGTCGGGAGGGCGAAAGCTTTCTCCCGCCTGCCTGGAGAAGGAGAAAAACGTCTCGTTCCTCCCTTATTCTCGTGTCCGCTTGGGGGCGCGTCAGTAGAAGGAAGGAAGACGCGCCGTTGCTTCCTTTTTTTTCCATTTTTTCTTAGAGTGTAGGAGATGATTATAATGGAATTAATGCAAAGGTGCAAGCAAGTTGTATTTTTTCGGTCGCGCACCAGTCACCTAGCTGTATTTGGAGATTTGTGTTCGTATTTTGTCCCCCTTGTTCCCCTTCTCCAGGGATTATCATCGTCAACCCAGGAGAATTCAGTTTTAGGTTAGATGCATACGAAATTTAATAGCGTGCAGTCCCCCCATTACAACCCCCTTTATTTCTGCAGGTTCTAGACACTTTAACTGTTTCCGTATACGGAAACAGTTAAAGTGTAATAAAAATTTCCTTGGGCTAGTAAATATTATTTACCTTAATATATCTGGTAGAAACGTTCGTTATTTCATTTTTAACGGGTAGATTATATTATTATTTATTTGTATGCACACATCAGCCAAGAGATGACGCAGATAGTTATGTCCCGAATTGCTGGGGTGTTTGGCGTCGTCACGGCACAGCTGTCATTTGTCGCGTTCACCACTGCCCAAACTGTTTTTGTTCCCAGCCCGGAGGCCGCTGCACAGCTACTGGCTCCAAGGGAACCTCGCCATGAGGACCTCTCCTGACCACCGGGTTCCTGACGCCCCGGTGCCTGGCTTCCGGCAGAAAAAAGCCTCAGTCATCAACCTCGAAGCACCGAGGCAGCTTCATCCGTCACCACCATTGACATCCTCAGTGAAGTTGTTGGTTTACGTCACGCTTTTATGGTTCCTCACCTGGGTAGCTCCCGCTTCCGACAAACACTGTGCAATGCCGCCGCCGTGGAAAAGCCTTTTACCCATGGTAATGTGTCTATTGGTGGCCAGAAGGTCACCATCGAGTCGCTAGCGCCTCGAGTATCTTTCGCGGGGTAAAAAAATATAAAAACATACTAAACCCCTCAGTGGGCTAACAAGCTATTGTAAAGCAGCGACTTATCGTTATTTGAAACTTCATAAAAATACAGATGAGGGTTCGCAATCACTTCGTACAGAGCGATATAAACGTCGCCCTCGGGTTCACGTTTTAAGAAAACAATGAACAATCTGAGGCGGTTCGCTGGTTAACCATTGTATCTAAGTTCAAGTGGTTTTAGTTCACAAACTACTTCAGACCACCGTCACGGGGCCGCTGCCGCCATCAGATGCCCCGGTTCACCCTCCCCCGTCAAAAAAGAAAGAAAGAAAGGAAGAATTGTTATATTTAAACTTTTCCTCTGTGATAAAGAAAGCATTCCGAAAAGTCAGAACCTGGCCGGCGCCCAAGTTCTAGCAGATCCGTAGAACTAAAAATCGACTATTAATTTTGTTTTCTTTTTTTCTGTAACAAGAGAATGTAGGCACATGATTATATCAGTTGTAACGATAATTCTCATGACCGTGGAAGCAAAACACAACCGGACTACACTTCGGTAAGAAATGTCGACGAAGGCTTGGAGTATTGTTGTTAAGGCAAATGTGCCCACATTATATGTCAAAATTTTTTATTTATAACCAACATACGCAGAATACCACAGGATACACAACAACTGAATGCGTTTTTGCGCGAATTCAAAATGATTCTGAAGGAAGCGGAGAGTCACTATTATTTGTGCAATATTCACGTTTTGTCCTACTGGATTTTTTGCAACCAAATAATTGGTGATGCCGTGAACTCAGGTCTTCACGTAAATTAGTGTTTGGAAGTCAGTAGAATATACTTGCAGGACTATCACCACGTCACCATGATCACATTTGATAATTTGTGCGATGAAATCTGAATTGGCTGATGATTTAAATGGATATGAATCGGATTTACTTTCCAGTCTAAGAAATAAAACACACAGTTTCAAAGCAAAAAAAAAAGAAAAAAATACGTTTCTTCGTTTGAGGAGGCGACACTTGCGGCGATTTTGTTTTAAATTTTCTACGGTGGGAAGGTTTCAATACATGTTTAGGATAAGAATATATGTTACGAGATATTGCTTTTCATCTTTCCGATGAAGGATATCGCACGCCCTTAGGGCCTTTTAACGTTCGTGTTGTTACCGTATCTTGTTGTGGGACTGCTGAAATTTGATTGTTTAGTTGAGTTTAATAAGAAAGCGCGTGAAGATATTTTGACGACGAGAACCTAGCAGCGGAAGGACCTACTTTTAGAGCTTCTGGATGCTTCCGCATAAGGAGCATTGATTTTACTGCAGCCGTGAATACTCGGCGATTAGAGTCTAGAAAACAAAAAAAAACAACCTAGTGTGTCCCCTTTCATGTATATAAATGACGTTTGCAGAGAACACTCGGTGCCAACGTTCTAAAAATACGTATGCAGACAAAAACAAAATAAAATAAAACTATGCGGAGGGCAAGTTCGTCTGCTTCTTGCGCAGGGGGTAGGGGTGACGTCAGAACGTCGAGCCCTGATTGGCTGATCGCGACCCTTTATCTGAGCGTCGTCTGCTCCTTTGCAACGTCGTCTGCTCCTTTTCAACGTCGTCTGCGTCTGTCTTACCCTTCCTGCGACTTTCGGAAGTTCAGAGGCCACCACGAAACGATCTTACGCCAAAAATGTGCGTAAGTCAAAACGTAAGAACAAATTCGTATTCACGAAACGGAATTATCGTAGGTTTTGCGCAGGTTACGACGGAATCCTACGACCTAACCTGCATGGCCGACAGCGTCGCCCAGTTACTTGGTCGCGACGACCAACGGACGTTTATTTTTGTACTGCGTGCTCTTCTCACGCGTCCCAACTACAAGCAGCAAGAAAAAAAGTAAAAATTACTTGAAATAAACCACGACGAACAAGAACGCTGGATCCACAAACACCCGGGAAATGCTCCAACGGCCACGATTCCACGGACCCCCACCAAGCGAGCTTGGCAGATAGGCCAAGCAGGCACTCCGACTCACGCGCAGCGGTGCTCCGACCGTCCTTGGCCAAGATCGTCTGCCCACGACCGGCTGGCGTGCTGAATGGAATATGCCCGCGCGACCCTTGTGAAACCTTTCCGTATTTTACTTTGATCGCTGACCTCAATTTTAGATTGAGAGGTCAATCTCTTCCTCTTGTCATCTCCTTGTTTTCTAAGGCAGCGGTGCCTCTCGCCGGTGAAAAAGCGGTGAATCTCCGACAGACGCAGGAAAGGTAAAGCAGTCATCGCTTTGACTAGCAGACGTAAAGCAGACGACGTTAACTGCACCAACCCGCCGACGCCGTTAAAGAGTGAGGACTCTGGCCACACTCGCAAGGAGGGAAAACGTATTTGGGAGGGAACTTGCGGACACTCTCGGTTCTTAGCAAACAAATCTCGGCGCCTCGGGACACCTCGCCAGTGAGTCCTTTGACTTCCCTTCTTGATGCGCGTCTTCTAGTTGTTAGACAAAAACAACGTACCGCTCGAGTTATTTCGTCTCCCCTCTCAGAAAGGCGAAGTCGAGATCGTTCGTAAAGACCTGCACTTCCGAAAATCGCAGGAAAGGTAAAACGGACGCAGACGACGTTGCAAAGGAGCAGACGAAGCTCAGATAGGGGGTCGCGATCAGCCAATCAGGGCTCGGCATTCCGACGTCACCGCAACCTCCTTTCTCATGTGCAGAAGACAAAAATGAGCCCACTTGCGAGGCGTATAGGCGCAAGCGCATACGTTAGCTTGATCTTACTTCGGTTGGTATACACGTTTTGTCTTACATAATCGTCCGACGTGCTTAGACCAAACTGCTGCGTTACAAATAAAAAAAAAAAAGAAGTGGCGAGAGGGGTGTGCTCGAGTTCAAAGGCAAAGTTATAAAATTTTTAAAGATTTTGTTTGGTTGCTTTGCACTTCTGCTGCGACCGGGAGTGCGCTTATATTTTGCCTGAACGGACAGTCGTGCAATCGACCGGAAACCGAGGGAAACATTTCTGCTTGGAGTTTTCAATAGAGGATATAAAAAAAATAGTTGGAAGCTGTTTTGCTCTTGTTTACATTTGTCGAAGCATTACAGCAAATAAAGTGTTTTCACCTTGTAAAGCAATCAGGCTGCTAGTGTTCCAACAAGACGTATGGCGGCGTTTACTTAAAGAAAAGAAAGTTTCCAATTAAACAATAGTCTACGGCATAATTACGTTTACACTTGACGACATGTCTAACGCTGTTTTCAGTGGTTCGAAGTATCAAACAATGAATTGTTTATGTCTAAAAAGAGTTTAAAACAAGACACTTTATTTTGTAAATAAAGCAATTTAAAACGTGTAAACGTGATTTAAAATAATTCTGATTTAAAGAAAACTGATTTAAATCAAAATAAACCTTACTTAATATGAACAAAATTTGAATGTGGGAACGTGCTTTATATGACGTTCCAACCTGCACATAGACGCAGCTTATGATACGCGCCATCGAAGCCAATACAAGGCCGTGTGAGTCTTATGAGGCCATTGCGAGGCGGCGGAGTGGCGTGCGGAGAGCGTGTCACGTGGTACATTCAAAGAGCCGGATTGGGTGGGATGGCTAATAGTGTCCGCCGCAATCGGACTTAAGGTGAAATGAAATACAGTCAAACAATAAAACACAAGTAGATATTTAATTTTATTTTATTTTTTTTTTGTAATTATGACAGGCTCTCGTTATACCCCCGTGCGGGAGTCGAAATACCATACATTTTTCAATTTTCTTAATTACAACTACTCAAATGTCCTTAGTTCCATGCAGGCCTTGTAGTAGAAAATGTTCGCTTAATTCCGTAAAACGGAGACGGTATTGATTTCGTTTAACGTCATGCTCGCAGAGGAAGCTCCTTGGTAGGGATTCTATGAACTTTTGTTGGTGAAAAAAACAAGAAAAAGAAGCATACTGCGGTCTCTTCAATTACGCCTACTAACTGACACGTCAGTAAATGAGGAGTGCATAATATGAATATGTATCTAACCTAACCAATGCTTTGGCTACACATGCACGAACGAGGGGGAGACAAAAGCGGATCTTTTTGTTCTGTCACCCATTTGTTCCCGGTGATGTTGGCACCGGGCGCCATAAGCAGTGTTAGGTGCACATAATCCCGCTTGATTCCAGCTTCCCATTAGACATCGGGCAGTTCATTTGTGCTTACAGAAAAGATAACAAAATTTAAAAAGGCAGTTGTTTTATGTTGTTGTTACTCCATCTGCCCTTTTCGAGCCCGAAAAACAAAGATGTTGTTGCTTTTAAAGCTGCTTCAAATGTGCGTCATTAGACTCAGCATAAACATCTTTTTTGGGCGTTGACCTCGCGCCCATATTCTTTGATCTGCACTGCAGTTAACAAAACTTCGGGAAACAAAAAGAGGAAGGGTAGTGACTGCAACAAACATAGCAGAAGCTAAAAGAGGAAGCTCCAGAACCCTGCCAAGCACGAGCTCTCGTTCAGTGAATGCATCCTTCAGTGCAATATGCTCCTGCTTGTAGCTTCGACCTTGACCCCACATAAAGGGAAAGATGCTATGCGCCGAGAAACTGAGCGCGAGGAGGAGACCAGAGCGGGTGGGGACATCAAAACGCCGAGCTCTGGTTGGAACGATTAGTGGGTAGAGCTAAAGTTAGCTGCCTTTTTCTCCATTTCACTCATCGAAAAGAGGATTGGTGACCGAGTTGTCTAGCGCACACCAGCTCGGAGCACCTGGAGCGAAAGCTTGCGCTGTAGAAAACGCAGGATCCTGAATTCGATCTCCACCCCTGCCCGTTTCAATCTGGAGGAGCATTGTTCCGGCGTGCGGTCATGTATCACTACTGCGTGGTGCACGTTAAAGACCCCAGGCTAGCGGTTGTACTGGACTGGCTAAATTGCCATCTACAGCTGAGAGACAAATTGCTCGTTGCAGGGAGACTAACTTCAAGGCTGTATAAAATACCCACAACCATTTTTGTTTTTCACTCATTGAACACGTCAGAACGCGAAAGTCAAACGCCGGACGCCATGGCGTTCTGCGTTCTAACGGGTTCGACGAGTGCAGTGGAGACGAAGTCTGCTTTTGTCTCCAAGGCACTCATCGAGCGGGTTCGACTGCGAAAGTTATACGTAAGACTCCGGCGTTCCACGTTGTAAAGCGTTCCACGATTGCAGTGGCATAGCGTCCTATTTACTGACAAAGCCTGGCAGATCGCCACGAGAAGCAGCCTCCAAATGGAAAAGGTGGAGCGGCAGACAGCGGATGAAAGGAGAGCCACGTGACTGGCGCCCCACTGCGGCGAGACGCCGAAACACAGCGTCTTGCCGCTGCGACGAGACGCGAGGACCCGAAAGTGTCTTTGGGTCCTTGCCGCTGCAAAAGCTGTGCGCTGATGTCGAGGTTCCCCGAGAAATGGCTATTGGATGCTGTGTGCTACCAGATCCTCGAGCTCCAAATCTGCGACCGGTTACTCTATGGCTCCGTCGTCAAAATGCCAGGCTTTGGGAGTATAGAGGAGGCTATGGTAGTGGAGGCAAAGGCAGCTAACTTTAGGTCTAGCCACAAATCGTGCCAACCAGACCTAAGTGTTCTGACGTCTCCGCGTGCCCTCGTCTCCTCCCCTCAGTGTATCGGCGCGTAGTAATATCCACATTGCTGGGAAGAGGCGCGTGAGCCTATGTCTGACGAATGCTTTTGTTTGTATGAGATCGCATAAAAGGAATTTTCCATGGTCTCAGGCTAACGACATGCTTTTGTCAGCACTACAGATGTTTGTGAAAAAGGAATATAGACTCCAAATCACGCGCTGCCTGTAACCGGAAGCAGAAAAAGACACCTCTAAAAAATTCACATCCTACGTTACTGAATATAAATGAACCACACCAATGCATGCAGTGAATTTCTCGCGGCGGATAAACAGAGCGCTCCGCAGACTCATTGATCACTGCCGCGTGGTGTTTAGAGAGCACGATCACGGGATAGCACTGCTGCGTAGAAGCCGAAAAATGGTGTTTCGCAGACGCATTTTTGATTTCACGGGTGCGCAAATTTCCTCAAGTCATATTGTAACGGCAATGCGTCGAGGAATTATATTAGCATATATAAAACAAGAAATGCATATACACTGCAATGCCGAACTACAACTTCTATTTTTCTTTTAATGACTGATGGGACCCTTAAAAGTGAAAGAAAAGTAAAGCCTTTTTTTAGGAGTTTGAAGCCCCGTAAAATAATATTGAAAAGCAAAATCGAAAGATGTAAATCAGCGAAGCTGTGAGTTTTTTTTTATTATTATTATCCTTTGAAATCAACCCCTCCGACGCCAATAGGTTCAGTAGTTGCTTAGAATAAGTACAACAAATTGTCATAAGAAATGTATGGGCTCTTCTACTGTGATGTATATATATATATATATATATATATATATATATATATATATATATATATATATATATACAGGGTGTCACAAAAGAAAATTTACACGGTCTTTTTTACCGCAAAAATAAACTAGGCATCGCCGAACGCTCATTCTCCGCCCAAAGGTAGCGCTAGAGGTCACAACCAGATGCCAAAGTTTCAGCCCGATCCGATAACTTAATAAAAAGTTATAAGTGATTTTCTGAAAATTTCAATGGGAAAATGGAGTCCATTTTTGCCTGTTTTCGATTTCTGGTGCCATAGAGCCCCATGTATTCGAAAACTCTGTCGGCCGCCATTTTCCCTTTGAAATTTTCAGAAAATCACTTATAACTTTTGATTAAGTTATCGGATCGGGCTGAAACTTTGGCATCTGGTTGTGACCTTTAGCTCTACCTTTGGGCGGAGAATGAGCGTTCGGCGATGCTTAGTTTATTTTTGCGGTAAAAAAGACCGTGTAAAGTTTCTTTTGTGACACCCTGTATATATATATACCTTGCAGAGGCTTAATGGCCCTAATCTGGCTCAAGTATACTCGCACAAACCGCCACTGATAGAAAAGCTTCTTTCTCGCGCTAAAATAGCGAGGATAAAAGGGACTACTTCATTCAGTCTTGCCTTCGCAGAGCTCGATGACGTAATTGTGGGATTAAAACCACAAGCCTGACGACAGTCGGGCGCGGCTCATGAATTGGACACGAGAACTGCGTGAAAACTCGACTTCGGCTCGGAAATGTAAATGCCTCACCGGACAGTCGGGCTCGTGTCCAGCCACTGCGGTTATAAAAATAGCTGAACTCGAACAATTCCTGGAGCTCAGCACGCCTTTTCTACTTCGCTAACCGCAGCGCGTGTCTATCATTAACTTTCGCGGCATAGGATAGGCACCAGATCCCTTGGCCGCTTGTACTGGTTCCAAGCTGATGCGATAAAAGGTGCTGATATTTCTTAAATTCGTTCGGCAACTGCCATCACCAAAAAAAAAAAAAAAACGTACGGCAAGCTTATTTAAGTATTAACGTTAGTGAGTGGCTCTAAGTAGTATTTAGCGAAAGTAGAAAGAAATCGTTTCATGGCTTCTTTAACATGACAAGTAATCGTAGTTGCAATACTTCTTCATACGACTCCGAAGAACCCTATTTTATGTTCTGGCGATGTTTCTGGAATAACCTCCTGGGAAACGAATAAAACATTTCGAAAGACACCATTTCATTTATGTCCCTTTTGACGTCGGCATCTTATTTTACGAAACGCGAGGCCAACACAAGTGCAGCAACCTCGTCTTCTCCGCTCACACGTACGCCTAACTGTATATGGGCGTGCGTCACCAGGGGGAGGACCGGCGCGGCAAATCTTCAGCCGGACATCCCTACACTCTTCATTCAACGCACTTGCGGTAGACCACCGGGAGACTAAGCACTGATACCCGTTCCCATATCAAGAAAACATGAAGTTTCTCTGATTGTTCGTACGCCGCGCGAAGTAGTTCTTACAAGGTTCGGTCGTCGGAGGAAGAAGCGATGTTTTGGTGTTTGAAACGTGTACGTCTTGAAAAGATAACAGATGTGTTGACTTCGCGCGAAGTAGTTCTTGCAAGATTTGGTCATCGGAGGAAGAAGCGATGTTTTGGCGTTTGAAACGTGTACGTCTTGAAAAGATAACACATGTGTTGACTTCGCGCGAAGTAGTTCTTGCTAGATTTGGTCATCGGAGGAAGAAGCGATGTTTTGGCGTTTGAAACGTGTACGTCTTGATAAGATAGCACATGTGTTGACTTCGCGCGAAGTAGTTCTTGCTAGATTTGGTCATCGGAGGAAGAAGCGATGTTTTGGCGTTTGAAACGTGTACGTCTTGATAAGATAACACATGTGTTGACCTCGCGCGAAGTAGTTCTTGCTAGATTTGGTCATCAGAGGAAGAGCGATGTTTTGGCGTTTGAAACGTGTATGTCTTGATAAGATAACACACGGGTCGACTTCGCGCGAAGTAGTTCTCACAAGGTTTGGTCGTCGGAGGAAGAAGCGATGTTTTGGCGTTTGAAACGTGTACGTCTTGATAAGATAACACATGTGTTGACTTCGCGCGAAGTAGTTCTTGCTAGATTTGGTCGTCGTCGGAAGAAGCGATGCTTTGGCGTTTGAAACGTGTACGTCTTGATAAGATAACACATGTGTTGACTTCGCGCGAAGTAGTTCTTGCTAGATTTAGTCATCAGAGGAAGAAGCGATGTTTTGGCGTTTGAAACGAGTACGTCTTGATAAGATAACACATGTGATGACTTCGCGCGAAGTAGTTCTTGCTAGATTTGGTCATCGGAGGAAGAAGCGATGTTTTGGCGTTTAAAACCTGTACGTCTTGATAAGATAGCTCATGTGTTGACTTCGCGCGAAGTAGTTCTTGCTAGATTTGGTCGTAGGAGGAAGAAGCGATGTTTTGGCGTTTGAAACGTGTACGTCTTGATAAGATAACACATGTGTTGACTTTGCGCGAAGTAGTTCTTACAAGATTTGGTCGTCGGAGGAAGAAACGATGTTTTGGCGTTTGAAACGTGTATGTCTTGATAAGATAACACATGTGTTGACTTCGCGCGAAGTACAGGGTGTCACAAAAGAAAATTTACACGGTCTTTTTTACCGCAAAAATAAGCTAGACATCGCCGAACGCTCATTTTCCGCCCAAAGGTAGAGCTAAAGGTCACAACCAGATGCCAAAGTTTCAGCCCCATTCGATAACCTAATCAAAAGTTATATCTGATTTTCTGAAAATTTCAATGGGAAAATGGCGGCCTACGGAGTTTTCGAACACATGGGGCTCTATGGCACCAGAAACCGAAAACGGGCAAAAATGGGCTCCATTTTCCCATTGAAATTTTCAGAAAATCACTTATAACTTTTGATTGAGTTATCGGATCGGGCTGAAACTTTGGCATCTGGTTGTGACCTCTAGCTCTACCTTTGGGCGGAGAACGAGCGTTCGGCGATGCCTAGTTTATTTTTGCGGTAAAAAAGACCGTGTAAATTTTCTCTTGTGACACCCTGTAGTTCTTGCTAGATTTGGTCATCGGAGGTAGAAGCGATGTTTTGGCGTTTGAAACGTGTACGTCTTGATAAGTTAACACAAGTGTTGACTTCGCGCGAAGTAGTTCTTGCTAGATTTGGTCATCGGAGGAAGAAGCGATGTTTTGGCGTTTGAAACGTGTACGTCTTGATAAGATAACACATGTGTTGACTTCGCGCGAAGTAGTTCTTGCTAGATTTAGTCATCGGAGGAAGAAGCGGTGTTTTGGCGTTTGAAACGCTTACGTCTTGATAAGATAACACATGGGTTGACTTCGCGCGAAGTAGTTCTTACATGGTTTGGTCGTCGGAGGAAGGAGCGATGTTTTGTCGTTTGAAACGTGTACGTCTTGATAAGATAACACATGTGTTGACTTCGCGCGAAGTAGTTCTTGCTAGATTTGGTCATCGGAGGAAGAAGCGATGTTTTGGCGTTTGAAACGTGTACGTCTTGATAAGATAACACATGTGTTGACTTCGCGCGAAGTCGTTCTTGCTAGATTTGGTCATCGGAGGAAGAAGCGATGTTTTGGCGTTTGAAATGTGTATGTCTTGATAAGATAACACATGGGTTGACTTTGCGCGAAGTAGTTCTTACAAGGTTTGGTCCTCGGAGGAAGAAGCGATGTTTTGTCGTTTGAAACGTGTACGTCTTGATAAAATAACACATGTGTTGACTTCGCGCGAAGTAGTTCTTACAAGGTTTGGTCGTCGGAGGAAGAAGCGATGTTTTGTAGTTTGAAACGTGTACGTCTTGATAAGATAACACATGTGTTGACTTTGCGCGAAGTAGTTCTTGCTAGATTTGGTCATCGGAGGAAGAAGCGATGTTTTGGCGTTTGAAACGTGTACGTCTTGATAAGAAAACACATGTGTTGACTTCGCGCGAAGTAGTTCTTGCTAGATTTGGTCATCGGAGGAAGAAGCGATGTTTTGGCGTTTGAAAGCGTGTACGTCTTGATAAGATAACACATGTGTTGACTTCGCGCGAAGTAGTTCTTACTAAGGTTTGGTCGTCGGAGGAAGAAGCGATGTTTTGGCGTTTGAAACGTGTACGTCTTGATAAGATAACACATGTGTTGACTTCGCGCGAAGTAGTTCTTGCTAGATTTGGTCATCGGAGGAAGAAGCGATGTTTTGGCGTTTGAAACGTGTACGTCTTGATAAGATAACACATGTGTTGACTTCGCGCGAAGTAGTTCTTGCTAGATTTGGTCATCGGAGGAAGAAGCGATGTTTTGGCGTTTGAAACGTGTACGTCTTGATAAGATAACACATGTGTTGACTTCGCGCGAAGTAGTTCTTGCTAGATTTGGTTGTCGGAGGAAGAAGGGATGTGTTGGCGTTTGAAACGTGTACGTCTTGATAAGATAACACATGTGTTGACTTTGCGCGAAGTAGTTCTTGCTAGATTTGGTCATCGGAGGAAGAAGCGATGTTTTGGCGTTTGAAACGTGTACGTCTTGATAAGAAAACACATGTGTTGACTTCGCGCGAAGTAGTTCTTGCTAGATTTGGTCATCGGAGGAAGAAGCGATGTTTTGGCGTTTGAAGCGTGTACGTCTTGATAAGATAACACATGTGTTGACTTCGCACGAAGTAGTGCTTACAAGGTTTGGTCGTCGGAGGAAGAAACGATGTTTTGGCGTTTTAAACGTGTACGTCTTGATAAGATAACACATGTGTTGACTTTGCGCGAAGTAGTTCTTGCTAGATTTGGTCATCGGAGGAAGAAGCGATGTTTTGGCGTTTGAAACGTGTACGTCTTGATAAGAAAACACATGTGTTGACTTCACGCGAAGTAGTTCTTGCTAGATTTGGTCATCGGAGGAAGAAGCGATGTTTTGGCGTTTGAAACGTGTACGTCTTGATAAGATAACACATGTGCTGACTTCGCGCGAAGTTGTTGTTGCTAGATTTGGTCATCGGAGGAAGAAGCGATGTTTTGGCGTTTGAAACATGTACGTCTTGATAAGATAACACATATGTTGACTTCGCGCGAAGTAGTTCTTGCTGGATTTGGTCGTAGGAGGAAGAAGCGATGTTTTGGCGTTTCCAACGCGTACGTCTTGATAAGATAACACATCTGTTGACTTCGCGCGAAGTATTTCTTGCTAGATTTGGTCGTCGTCGGAAGAAGCGATGTTTTGGCGTTTGAAACGTGTACGTCTTGATAAGATAACACATGTGTTGACTTCGCGCGAAGTAGTTCTTGCTAGATTTAGTCATCGAAGGAAGAAGCGATGTTTTGGCGTTTGAAACAAGTACGTCTTGATAAGATAACACATGTGTTGACTTCGCGCGTAGTAGTTCTTGCTAGATTTGGTCTTCGGAGGAAGAAGCGATGTTTTGGCGTTTAAAGCGTGTACGTCTTGATAAGATAACACGTGTGTTGACTTCGCGCCAAGTATTTCTTGCTAGATTTGGTCGTAGGAGGAAGAAGCGATGTTTTGGCGTTTGAAACGTGTACGTCTTGATAAGATAACACATGTGTTGACTTCGCGCGAAGTAGTTCTTGCTAGATTTGGTCATCGGAGGAAGAAGCGATGTTTTGGCGTTTGAAACGTGTACGGCTTGATAAGATAGCACATGTGTTGACTTCGCGCGAAGTAGTTCTTGCTAGATTTGGTCGTAGGAGGAAGAAGCGATGTTTTGGCGTTTGAAACGTGTACGTCTTGATAAGATAACGCATGTGTTGACTTCGCGCGAAGTAGTTCTTGCTAGATTTGGTCGTCGTCGGAAGAAGCGATGTTTTGGCGTTTGAAACGTGTACGTCTTGATAAGATAACACATGTGTTGACTTCGCGCGAAGTAGTTCTTGCTAGATTTAGTCATCGAAGGAAGAAGCGATGTTTTGGCGTTTGAAACGAGTACGTCTTGATAAGATAACACATGTGTTGACTTCGCGCGAAGTAGTTCTTGCTAGATTTGGTCGTCGGAGGAAGAAACGATGTTTTGGCGTTTTAAACGTGTACGTCTTGATAAGATAACACATGTGTTGACTTCACGCGAAGTAGTTCTTGCTAGATTTGGTCATCGGAGGAAGAAGCGATGTTTTGGCGTTTGAAACGTGTACGTCTTGATAAGATAACACATGTGCTGACTTCGCGCGAAGTAGTTGTTGCTAGATTTGGTCATCGGAGGAAGAAGCGATGTTTTGGCGTTTGAAACGTGTACGTCTTGATAAGATAACACATATGTTGACTTCGCGCGAAGTCGTTCTTGCTGGATTTGGTCGTAGGAGGAAGAAGCGATGTTTTGGCGTTTCCAACGTGTACGTCTTGATAAGATAACACATGTGTTGACTTCGCGCGAAGTATTTCTTGCTAGATTTGGTCGTCGTCGGAAGAAGCGATGTTTTGGCGTTTGAAACGTGTACGTCTTGATAAGATAACACATATGTTGACTTCGCGCGAAGTTCACACTAAACATCGTAACACCCTTATGGGTGTAAATGGCTTGTCCTATAACTAACACCCATATAGGTGTAGCAAAACGCCCTAAGAAAAGGGCGTTATACCTAACACCACTAAAGGAGGGTGTTTTTCCCGAACACCCTTAAATAAAGGTGTGATTCCACAGTACACCGTCTTATTAGGGTGTTACGACTGCGCAGTACGCCCTCTAAATTGGGTGTACCGCCGCCAGAAAGGTAAGTAAAAAAAACGCAATGACCAACACCCATAAGATAGGGTGTATTAACCCAAAAGACTACAGGAAGAAATGACTGCGAATGAGTCGAAACATGCCTGGTTCACTTTTTATTTTTCGATCAAGATTCTACTAGGTTCTACTAAATTCTCTTCAGACGATTGCAAGGAGGTCATCTGGCCGCAGCCATGTCTCTGCTTACTACGTTCACAAAGACGGAACGACCGGAAGTTACTTGGGACGCAAGCGGCAGTTCATGTTTGTAAACAGTAAAATGGTCTATTGAGACGGAAGCAGGACTACAATCAGAAGCATGCATGCAGAGTACTTACATATAAGAGAGCGATCTCATGTAATCCGTGATAGATGCATAATCCGATTCGAGCAGCACAGAACAATTCGCAAACACAATGCCGGGGATGAAGGCGGTCGCTCACATTCCACGGAAGTATCGCGGTCACCGATGAGGAGCTTTCTGTCGTGATAGATGCACAATCTGATTCGCGCAGCTCGAAACAACGCAAAGACAATGTCGAGGATGAAGGCGGTCGATCACAATCAACGGAAGTCTCGCGTCCGCCGAGGCCCGATGAGCAGCTCTTTGCCGAAACGCGTTCTACAAACACAGCACAATAATTCCATAGACTCCGACGAAATAAACGGCCATTATAAAAAAGTTGACATGGATGTATTCCGCCGTTCACGACGAAAAACTACGGTCGCGAAGTGGAACTCGTCAGGACCTGCTTGCACGAAAAACAGGAGAGCACTGAAGGACGCTTTTTGGAAACCGGATTTACGTGGTCCCTACACTCTTAAAAAAAAGGGTACTGTAGTATCCTCCTTAAGGGGGTAACTGACTTGCACACAGGGCAACCCCTTTTGGAGGTATCGTTACCCCCTGCATCGAGGGTGCAAACTTACCCCCTGGGTTAGGGTGCAACATTGCATCCTTTTGGAGGTAACCTTAGTTCCTTTTGGTGTTAAAAGTGCATCCTTTATGGGTCAGCCTTTACCTCCTTTAGGGGGGAATTTCAACCCTTTTGAGAGGTAAGACGACGTAATTGAGGGCGCTGCTTTTACCTCCTTTTGGAGGGAACTATGATTCACTTTGGGGTTGAATGCACACGATGAGGAAAACAGCTCAGAAATCGCGAACTACGAAGAACAAACACGACAGAAAAGTGCTGTCCTGTCATGTTTGTTCTTCGTAGTCCGGGCTTCCCGAGCTGTTTTCCCCATCATGTATAACAGCAACCAACTGGCCCAGTTCACCACCTTATTAAAGGTGGTGAACTTAAGCTCCCCAAATCCGTCCACCTATACACACAATCATGCCACGAGTGCTAGCGACGCACGAAACCTCCGACGAGGCCGGCCGGTCTCCTGCTGCCAATTCCTCCGCCAACTGCACCATTCCAGCAGATTCAAAAGACTCTACTTGGCCCTTTTCCGCCGTCAACGTCGGGAAACCACTGGATTATCGTCGCCGCATATTATCTCACGCGGTACTTCGAAACAAAAGCGCTTCCTTCAAGGGCGGCTATGGAAGTCGCCAAGTTTTTCATTGAGTCCATCGTCGTCCGGAACGGCGCTCCCGAAGTCCCAATCTCAGACCGTGGATCATCATCGCTCATGGCCCAGCTGACGCAAGAAATCTTCCGTCTCAGCCACACCAGCCATCGTGGCACCACGGCGTATCACCCGCAGAACAGCAGGCTGACGGAGAGACTCAACTAGACTATCGACGACATAATCTCCATGTACGTCGACGTAGAGCACAAGACATGGGACGAGGTGTTGCCGTACGTCACATTTGCCTAGAACACGCCGTGCAAAAGACCACTGGGGTGACACCCTTTCAACTGTTCATGGTCGCAAAGTGACGAAACGACAAGGCTGGACTCTATGTTACCCCACGAACCGGATGTCGACGAAAGCGACGACGACCAGGTGGTTGCCCAGCGGGCAGAAGAGGTCCGTCTGCTCGCCAGACTCCGGATTATAGCCCAACAACGTGTAGACACTGGCCGCAACAACCTTCCTCGTCGGGACGTCCACTTCCATCCCGGAGACAGGTAGTGGGTCTGTGCACCGATTCGCCGCCGTGGTCTCAGAGAGAAACTCCTGGAACGGTATTTCAAACCCCACAAGGTACTTCGTCGACTTGGAGATCTGAACTACGTGGTGATGCCCGACGGAACAAGAACATAATCACACCGCCCACCACGACCTGAAGTCGTCCACGTCATGCGTCTAAAGCTGAACTACACTCTTAGAAAAAAGGGTATCGATATTCCTCCCTTAGGGGAGGAACGGTGTTGTAACATATGTTCCTTCAGAAAGAGAGGAACTTTCGTCCCTGAAGCAGGGGAGCAAAGTTCCTCCGTCGCCTGCATCTCATTATGGCGGCCCTGAATCGAGCACATCGAGCTCAATAAGGCTTAACGAGGACTCTACGTCTCTTGTACGGGACGAGATGAGCAGCAAATAAAAGCGTAACACAGGCTTTCCGCGAACTGTGTTTATTTCCGAAGCCAGATTCCCCCCACAGGTACAGAAACTTGCGTTTCGAAAGCAGTTACTCAGTCTTCTCGTCGACAGCACTGCGATGTTAAACGGAGACAACCGATACCCAGTTACTTCGCGCACTTTACGTCTTACCTTTGGTGTTCCTCGAGTCACTATTACTTCGTCAACCGCACATCACGGAGGAACGGCAAACCCAATCCGCAAAACCAAAAGCCGCTCTCAAAAGAACTAACTCGAAGCCACTGTTTATCGCGTAGCGTGAAAGGTTAAATCGCTTGCCACTAGATGGCAGGGTCAAGCAGAGTAATTGCAAGTAGCTAGGCTAGGTGGCGCTACGTACTGCCCAATTCATGTTCTACAAAAAAAATATTTTTATTTCTTCAGCCCACCATTGCGCTTACGGATCTTCGGGAACCTCTCCTTTACTCACATTACACATACTACAAGCACCACGTGAACATACACTAAGCACATACACTGCACATACAAACATCAATTCAACGGCACACTAACCCGAACGCTACACCCGAGCTCTGCTTTTCCGTCTTTTATACTGGTCGTTTTGAACGTACGGAATTTTTCGGTGACTGAATAAGCAATAAAAACTATTCCCAGCATGTTGATTTTTTTCTAGCAATGTCATACCTTTGACAGTATTTTGAATGACTCAAGGGATGAATCTCTTATTAAAAAGCGAACGCTCGATCATGCCGTAAATATTTGAAATCCAATAAATCAAGCCGCTCCAATGCGGTTCGAAGCCATGAGTTTGTTTCCCCGCGCGGCACGTCGTAGCCTCTATTTCTATTGTAGTGTTTGTTTTTCTATTTGTGCAGATCGCGCAAGGCTGCAATTGCCGTCTTGAATTAATCTCTGTAGAGCGGATATTCACTCAGCTGGAAATGATGCTTCACGGGCTGGGAGATCGCTTTTCGATCAATTTGAATGCAGTCAAAGCCGCTACTTGCGGCAGGTGTTAAAGGGGTACTCCGGCGATTTCTTCATGGTCTCCGATTTGCTTGAAATTTTGCTAAACTCGCCAGACAACATCGCTAAAATAGTATCCCAAATATTAGGTTAAAATAATTTTTTTTCACGAAGTTATTGAATTTACAATTTTGGTCCTCACCGTGTTTTTCAAACTGAAAGTGTCTACTGGCAACAACGAAAAAGTGACGTCAGTGGAAGTGCAGGGGTTCACTCTTTGGACTGTAGAAGTTGTTCCCAACTGATTTGAAGCAGTTTCATGGTGTCAAATGAATGCTTTGGAAGCTCGCTCCAGGATCCGCGCTCCAGAACCGAACAAATGATTGACATATTCTATTTTTTACACTGTTCGCTCGACTGGCAAGCCTGCCCTTCCACTGACGTCACGGCACTGAAAAGTGCGGGTAAATTTGAATGTTGGTTTTTGCATCATTTTCATTTGCCGATTTCGCCATAACTATTATGAATTTCGCGATACTAAATAGCATTCCGGCAAGGGTAAAGGCCGGGGAGTCAGAAAATATAGTTAGTTGAGGTAGCTCAAAAATCGCCGGAGTACCCCTTTAAAGGGATACTGAACCAAAGAATTTAGTGTCCATAATAAGTGGCGCACGTTCTTTCCACGAGCCAGCAGCCGCCGGTGTGAGCGAGCACACGCAATGAAAATGACGTCAAAGACCTCCATTCGCGCTTAAGAGGACAGTGAAATGCATGGCTTCGGGCCAAAGGAGAATAAATACAGGCTTTTCATCTCTACAAGCGAAAGCTACGTGCTTGTTAGACAAATTAATCGCTTACCTTTTACACCAGACACCACTGTGTAGATGAAAAACTTGTCTTTATTCTCCTTTGGCCCGAGGCCCATACATTTCGCTGTCATCTTAACCGCGAATGGGGGTCTTTGACGTCATTTTTGTTGCGTGTGCTCGCGCACACCGGCGGCTGCTGGCTCGTGGAAAGACCGTGCGCCAGTTATTATGGACACTAAATTCGTTGGTTCAGTATCCCTTTAAGTGTACGGTGCTACGCCGTGGCGAGCTCGAAAACTTCTTGCTAGCATCCCAGCGCGCCACTTTGAGGGCAGTTTCTCCAGGGACCGTAGTATATTTAAACAGCGAAATAAAGGGTAGCTTTTTTTTCGATTTTACCTACTATTCTTTTTTCATGCTAAAATTCCACACTGTAAATATACCTACTTTCCGTCATGATTTTGTACTGTTCAGTCCTTTCCCCAGAGCGCAATCGCTCTCGGGCACGAGACAACCGACAGTCACCTTGGCCACTGTACGATAGGAGCTTACTGTTCAGACCAGCGTTCCAACATGACTATCCGCACGTCGATCGATTGCACCTAATCCCTCAAGTGGTATTAAACTTTTAATGTAAAGCGGAATGTCAACCTGCGACACCCCACCCCGTCCGATCACGGCCCGACCAGCGGCATCAATGCCCGACAGTTTACGTCATCTCATCTTGTTGTTACACCACTGATACGCGAACACACGGTCACATCGGCGATAATTCCAGTCTTCTGTTCACAACCCACAACACTGCCATCACGATGTTGCTGCTATGTTGCTGACACGCACAAATACAGAACCACGTTGAACGCCGGTCGCACTCGGCATCGGAAAACAGAACCGAACTCAGCAAGAAAGGCGCCCAGGCAGCCGGCAGCAAAACCTGCCTGTCTTGGACGCAGTTCCTGCGATTTCCATAACGTCGAGAACGTCGACACAGTTCCGCGTGGTTTCGCTACTGTAGTTCCGCGTGAGCCCCGCAATTCGGAGACGGCCATCTTTCCCAGTGTACGTGGCGCTGCTGGCACTGCTCCGGAACTTCGCCGTTTCTAGCGGCTTCGTTTGCTCGTTCCATAAAATTAGTGATAAAAACGTCAATGCAACCGAAATGCTCTGCACGTTTGGACTAGAAGACGGAATTACAGGCGGCCTTCGCTGCCGCTGAAGCTCAATCAACTCAACAGCATTTATTAAACAACGTGCGCGACCTGATCGAAAACGAAACCGAAAGAAGTTGAGTCGGGAGGGCGAAAGCTTTCTCCAGTCTGCCTGGAGAAGGAGGAAAATGCCTCGTTCCTCCCTCCTTCTCGTGTCCGCTTGGGGGCGCGTCAGTAGAAGGGAGGAAGACGCGCAGTTGCTACTTTTTTCCTCCATTTTTTTTTTAGAGTGTACGCTCGATAGGACTCTGGACCTTATGTGCTCGAAATGACTCTTTAGTTTGCCGTTCATTTTATTTGCTTTGTTTTGTTTTATGTTGCATCGTAGTGATGCACTTTTTAAAAAGGGGAGTAATGCCGCTCGCGCAGCTGGCCAAGTAGGCAGCGCGGACGTGGCCTACCGCTTATCGTGCTTGCCTCCCACGCGAAGAGCCAGGGTTCGTTTCCTGGGAGCGAGGTGTCTTTTATTTATTCTTGCAATTTCGTGTTCTGGTAAATTCGAGAATCTTGTTGCTCGTTCGAGGTCCGAATGTTCTACGCGCCGAACCTTCTACGCCGATTGTTCCAGAATCCCACTCGTGTACATAAGGGGCTCTGCGTGCCGAGGCGCAGTCAGTCTCGCCCCAGCGTTCGCTTCTGCTGTTACGCCGAATTCGACGCCCGCGACGCTCTGCTGTTAGCTTTTGTTTCCCTTTTATTTTTGGGCACAATTTTGCCCAATTGAAGGTTTCAGTTTCCCCAGTTATTTTTGTATCCTCGCCTGCTCATACGGGACAATATGTAAGCATGGTATAAGCACGCAGCACAGTTTAGAGGGTTCTGACCGCCACCGTCTGCGCCTAAATTGCATCTAGCGGCATAAATAATGCTCGTTAAACAATTATTGTTCGTGGGAAAAGTTTCTTTTTAAAATACATGTCCCATCTAGCCCCTCAAGAAACTTGTATTGCAGATGCTCTTTAAATCACGTGTGAAACGCAGGATTGCGTTAAAATTACCGTTTGAGTAGGCAGCACTCGGCTGGCAATGCAAAAACAAGGGTGATAAGAATTTCACCCGCGATTTCGCATCGCCAGTCTTGTCTTTTGTCCTATTTTGTGCTCCTTTATTTATTGGAGGCTAAACAAAACTTCACGATAGTATTCATAATTGATTTGGGGATTCATCTAATGCACAAATCAGTGACATGCATATAATATTTTTGACAACTTGGCATTTTCGAACCAATTGCAGAGTGGAATATAAAGTGCAATTAAAAGCCGAGTTGACATTCAAATACAAATGTTGGGTTATAGAGAAACACCTGTCAAATTTCGATGTGGCGAAACAACGCAGTTTTACGTCACATCATCTGAAAACCGCACACGTAGAATAGTGCGACGGCATTCTTCCTAGAAGTTTATTAAACCGGTCAACGAAGTCGGAGCGGTTCCACGTTCACAAAAATCCGCCCAATCTAGCGGGCGACGCGCGGCGTAAGCAGCAGCGCAGTCAACGCCCCTGTGTGGACACTGCCAACACTGCGCGGAACGTCAACTACTGGAAGAATTGTTTCGTCTGCTCCTTATTTTCGAGGCGCGGAGCGCGAGGGGAGAGAAAAAATGGAGTATGGGGCGCGAATGTGCCCGGTCAGCATCGCCATCACGCCATCCGCCGCTTTCGTTCATGACATAGCAGACGTCTCCATAGCACGTGATGTCCTGTAGTTGACGAGCGGTACCAATGTTGCCAGCCGCGGGCAAAGTGTCGGTTCCGCTTTCTGATTTCCGTTTAAACGGGGTTTGCAAGGAAACAATTTAACTCTTCCGAAAATGATTGACATAAAACAGTTTATTAGTAGATTTGACATAATAATCCCAAGTAATCCCTGATTTTTCGGAATTGATTGGAGATTTTAATGTAGCCCTTACCTTGTTATGCATCTTACAGATATTTTAAGCAACATACCCAATTCAGCATGTCAAGCTGAATCGCTCAATGACAAAATTGCAATGGCCTATCAATCGTGCATGAATGTAGGTACGTATTTCGCATTAATATCCTGAAGTATAAAAAAAGCGAGGATAAAAGAGAAGGTCGTTACTTAATGGCAGATATCTCTCTGCACATCCACATATCTTCATGAGATCGCACTTTACTAATTATTTGTCTCTCCTAACTTTAAAAGAAAGCTCCATCGCTAAACATGCACACATTTTAGTTTCTGGCTTTCATTAATAATATCTTGTAATATATTTTCAGATTCGTCCCAACCAGAGGAAGAAATAAGGCGGCTACGAAAAACATTGGAGGAATTTGGCATCTCTAAATGGCCTATGATTCCTGGTTCAAATGAAACTATCAACTGGAAAGAGATATACCGAAAAATACGAATTGGAGCAGACATGTCATTTATTTTTAGCGTTGATCTCTTACCTCATCTTTTTAACACGTCGCAGCTGGCCATTTACGTAAGTAGCGTCCTAAATATTACTCTTTGCTGTGTGATGTTTGCAAACTGCACCCATAATTGAAAATGTAAGCTTGCATTAAGTAAAATAAGAACAGAAAGCATAAAGATAGGGACGGACAGAACAGCACCTCTTCCGACTTTCAACACGAATAGCTTTATTAGGCACCGGCACCCGGCCCAAGAGACCCAGAGACGGAAAGGGGGAGGGCGAAAAGCGGGAACATGGAAAGGTGAGGGGTGGTAGGGGAAGGATAAAGGCGACACAGACAGGAAAATTACTCGCGGGGAAGAAGAAAGGCCAGGAGAGAAGCCGCAAAAAAGCGAAGCCGCTTGAAACGAGATCACCGGACGGACGACCTAGGCCCGCGAAGTTCTTGACAAGGGCATCAACTGCGGGCGAAGGTAGGCCGCGTCCTTCGTGGAAAGAGAAAGAGAGGGCGCCGAGATATTTCGGGATGCGTGCATTATCGCGTAGGACTCGATTATCTATCGGCCGTAGCGACCTCGGTTAGTACCTAGGATTCTTGCGGAAGAGAATCCAGGGCGACATAAGGAGCAGGCTAGTCCCGTGCTTCTTGGAACATCCGGACTGGGAGGGCGGGGGTTCATTTACAAGACGACACATACTACCCAGCTTAAACTGGCACGAAAATACGACATCGACGTCGTACCTTCTGGCAACTTCCCTGAGGCGGTGTGAAGTGTTGTGGTAATACAGGGTGACTGAAAACGTTTTTGGGCGGGGTGCCGTTTTGAGGTCGAGAAAAGACTTGAAGATTAGGGCTTTTAAGGTGGTTGCAATGAGGTCTCGCGGGTAACCGGCTTTTTTGATGCGATTGATTTGGTTAGTTAGGCTTGCATGGGAAAGGTGGGAGCAAGATTGTGTGCAGGAAGAGGACAGATGGCTATTTATAATGCCCGACTTTACACTTTTTGAGTGGTGGCTCGCGAAGGGAAGTACCGGCTTCTGGAATCGCTGCTCGAAGCTCCAGCAAAGGCCGCTTGGTGTTGGTTGTAGGCGCAAATCAAGAAACTGCAGGCCATCCGCGGCAGGCTCCTCCTTCGTGAAGATAAGGCCCCGGGAGTGGCGTGAGAACACTTGCTCGATGAAAGCAGGAGAAACGTTCCGGTCGTGAAGCAGGAGGTAATCGTCGACGTATCGGAAGATCTTGGTTCCCGGAGTCGCGAAACTGAGCTCCCTCTTCACCGCCGCGTCCAGAGCTGACAAGTATATCTCACTGAGAACTGGAGCCAGGCAGGATCCTATGCAGACGCCTGATTTTTGGGTGAAGATCTTCCCTTTGTGTTCAACCAGGGTCGACCTCAGGTATAGTCTGATGAGCTGCAGGAACGCGTCGTTGGAGATGCCGATAGAGTTCTGAAATTTGACGAGTCCGAATTGTGTGGCAGCCTGCTCAACGCAGTCCATGAGAACCTCCACGTTGAGGCTGTAGTACATGTCTGTCACATCAAGGGAGAACAATGCGATGTAGTGACTCGATGATTGTAGCTCTCGAAGGGTCGGTAAAACCTCGAGGGGACTGCTCACTCGGAAAGGCTGCTCAAGTGGCACCGCTGTCAGATGTTCTTGGAGGAATTTGGCCAGATGTTTCTGCCAGCAGCCATTTTTTGAGAAGATGCTCCTGAATGGTATGTCCGGCTTGTGGGTTTTTGCAGTGAAGAAAACACGCAGGTCCTGGCTTGACTGCCTTGAAATCTTAGTCAGCAGGGAAGAGAGTTCATTGGCCATGCAGAGAGTTTTCACTTATGTACGGATGGATCCTGATGGTCTTTTCTTCAATGTTTTCAAGTTCCTGTTGAGAACTGCTTCAATATTTTCGTTTTAGCTGCCACTGTTCATCACAACAAATACTCCAGTCTTTTCGGCCTCCACAAGCTTTAACTCTGATCGCCTCAGCTCCTCCACCACCCCCGGGAAATGCGGTTTCGAGGGGGGAGTCAGTCCATGTTTGCAAATCACACTAGAGCCCTTCGCGAGAAACACTTGTCGGAGTGGCTCTGGGATTTTAGAGGCGACCTGGTGAACTGCTCCTAGCTGGTCGACTCTTGAAGGTTCTAGGGGAGACAAACTTGGGATCCTTTGAAAGAACCACTTCAGCGTGCGAAGAGAGGGGTGCGTCAGAGATATTAATTGGTGGCTCAAACCTAGCACCCTGGTTGTCAGTCCTTTCCGCAGTGGCAGTTGAGAGAATAAGTCTCCATGACGACTTCAGAAGGAGATGAGCTGACTTGCTGATAAACACATACGAAGGGTGGGTTTAGAAGCTAGCCCCAAAGGTGGCGGTCATGAGCGCGGGGAGGGACTTCCGCAGCATCAAACTTTCTTGCGAAACCTCTTGACGAGCAATCTGCGTTATTCCGTAGTTTGCTGACCAGCGGGTGGAGGGAAATCCAAATACCTGATGCACTGCTGGGTGGGTGATGTTCTTGCGGAGGTAGAAACCGAGGGTCCTCATGCGAAGGCGTAGCTGGAACAGCTTGGAAGTGAATATGGAGGCCCGGAGAAAGACAACTGGGTCAAATTCCTGGGACCCGATGCCTGGCACTTGTTGGCGTAAAAAACACATAGCTCTCGAAATTAAGACTTACTTCGACGTGAGCGCGTTGGTGAAGTTAAATAAAAACAGAAAGAATAAACATAGGGACGGACAGAACAGCACCTCTTTCGACTTTCAACACAAATTGCTTTATTAGGCACCGGCACCCGGCCCAAGAGACACAGAGACGGAAAGGGGGAAGGCAAAGAGAGGGAACCTGGAAAGGTGAGGGGTGGTAGGGGAAGGATAAAGACGACACAGACGGGAAAATTACTCCCGGGAAAGAAAATTGGCCAAGAGAGAAGCCGCAAAGAAGCGAAGCCGCTTGAAACGAAATCACCGGACGGACGACCTAGGCCCGCGGCGCTCATGACAAGGCCGTCAACTGCGGGCGGAGGTAGGCCGCGTCCTTCGTGGAAAGAGAAAGAGAGGGCTTCGAGATATTTCGGGATGCGTGCATTATCGCGTAGGACTCGATTATCTCTCGGCCGTAGCGACCTCGGTTAGTACCTAGGATTCTTGCCGAAGAGAATCCAGGGCGACATGAGGAGCAGGCCTTATTGTGGACGGCAATCGGGTGTTGTGACTCTCTCCCTTTGACCTCTCTCTCATGTTCACGTAGCCTGCGCGATAATGCACGCATCCCGAAATATCATGGCGCCCTCTCTTTCTCTTTCCACGAAGGACGCGGCCTACATTCGCCCGCAGTTGATAGCCTTGTCAAGAACCCCGCGGGCCTAGGTCGTCCGTCCGGTGATTTCGTTTCAAGCGGCTTCGCTTTTTTGCGGCTTCTCTCCTGGCCTTTCTTCTTCCCCGCGAGTAATTTTCCTGTCTGTGTCACCTTTATCCTTCCCCTACCACCCCTCACCTTTCCAGGTTCCCTCTCTTCGCCCTCCCCCTTTCCGTCTCTGGGTCTCTTGGGCCGGGTTCCGGTGCCTAATAAAGCTATGTGTGTTGAAAGTCGAAAGAGGTGACGTTCTGTCCGTTCCTATGTTTATTCTTTGTTTTTATTTAACTTCACCAACGCACTCACGTCGAACTGAGTCTTAATTTTGAGAGCTATGTGTTTTTCACGTCCACAAGTGCCAGGCATCGGGTCCCAGGAATTTGATCCTGTTGCCTTTCTCCGGGCCTCCATATTCACTTCCAAGCTGTTCCAGCTACGCCTCCGCACGAGGACCCTCCGATTCTACATCCGCAAGAACATCCCCCACCCAGCAGTGCATCAGGTATTTGGATTCCCCTCCACCCGCTGGTCAGCAAACTACAGAATAATGCAGATTGCTCGTCAAGAGGTTTCGTAAGAAATTTTGATGCTGCAGAAGACCCTCCCCGCGCTCATGACCGCCATTTTTGGGGCTAGCTTCTCCACCCACCCTTCGTATGTGTTTATCAGCACGTCAGCTCATCTCCTTCTGGAGTCTTCATGGAGACTTGCTTGACCTTGTGGCATCCAAGGCAATGGAATCAATCCCCTCTGCCGTCGAGCACATGATTTGAGAAACCCACAACAACTTCGCGCACAGAAGTTGCAGACAAGAGGCCTATAAAAAGCTGCATTACAGCATGAGAAAAATCTGTGAAGAAAAAAACCCGCCCAAAGTTTTAGCACTTTCGCAAACAAGGGGGCTTACAATCGCAGACTGCATTGAAAATATTTGGCAAAATTCGACGCCTTGTCAGGTTTTTTGCTAAAGCAGAAGACCGCAACTACAACATTGCGTTTTGCGCGGGATATATCGAGATCCAAAGAGTTACGCACACCTAGTTTTTATTTCGTCTGTTCTCCGCCGCGTAAAGCGTGTGAACATCATGTTTCAAAGCAATGTCGCTGACCCACTTGCACTCTTTCAGGAGCTTTAAAACTTGTACCTAGATACCTTGAAGAGAATTCTGATCCCGTGAGTTTTGCGACACAACACATCGACAAGCTTGATATCCTTGGACCTGGCCAACATGAGATCTATCTTCCTCAATCCAGAAACAGCAGACCTGAAAGATGTCTTCAGCGAGAAGCTATCAAAACTAAAAATGAAAATAAAAAAAAAATGTGCGCGAACGCTGCTTTCATTTTTTAAAACGAATGGCAGTCCAGATGCAACTACGGCTTCCTAATTCTTCATCCGCTCTTCGAAGACTCAATGCCATAAGCCCAGATATCATAAGGAGTGACAGGAAGCCAGCAGTCATACTGAGACTTCCACTGCACTTTTTTGACTGTTCTTCTCTTCAGCTAGAATCATAAATTCGACAACTGCAGTCAGTTCTAGCACCCTGGACCATACAACCTGCCTCAACTTCTGGCACGAAGCGGCCGCTTACAGGAGTGTTTCTGGAGTACGTGTGCCCTTTTCCACATATCACAAAAGGTGCACTGAGACTCCTGTCGCTTCCAGTATCGGATGCGAATTCCGAGCGCATATTTTTTCAAGTTTCCTGAACAAAAACTATATTGAGAAAAAGATGAATCTGGACGTTCTTGTGGCGATTCTGAGACTGAAGTTCAAGCTCCGGCTGCAAGAGAAAACGACCTCCACATTTGGCGTGCACATCGAGCTTCTTAAAAAAACTTACCCCCAATTACTCTAGATGTGCGAACATTCATTCACGTTGATTAAGGCTGTAGATAGCCTAATTTGTTCACTTCGTATGTATCCTGTCGCTGCGCCAGTAAAAATGTTCTTTCTTCGAGATTGCACCGGGACCCGACGACGGAGGCAGCTGATGGTCGCTGACGGAAAAGTAAAACAGCCAGGACTCCTCGGATAGAGGAAAATAAAAGACGTCTATTTACAAGCGAAGCTCTTTTCCGATTTCCTGCAAAAGGTGACGCCCCGTGGTTTCCTTTAGTCTTCTTCTTCTCTTGTAAAATATCCCCTGCGCCAGCCCGCACGAGCGCCGCCAGTTCACCCACCACAGGGACACACGTGCAAACACTAACACGCACAGAAAAGAAAACGAAGCTCGGTCCCGTTCCCGCGTCCATTCACAGAGATAGCGGGGCCGCTTCTCACAGATTATTTGTTAGAAATAATGGTGGCGACAGTTTTGGCGCCAAGACAAATGAAATGGCTCCTTTTGGCTACTTTTGACTTGTGTTTTGGCTACTTTTACTAACCGCCCAACGGCAACACTGGAGACTTATTCTCTCAACTGCCACTGCGGAAAGAACAGACAACCAGAGTGCTAGGTTCGAGCCACCAATTAATATCTCTGACGCACCCCTCTCTTCACACGCTGAAGCGGTTCTTTCAAAGGGTCCCAAGATTGCACCTCCTCTAGCACCTTCAAATGTCGACCAGCTAGCAGCAGTTCACCAGGTCGCCTCTAAAATCCCAGAGCCGCTCCGACAAGACTTTCTCGCGACGGGCTCTAGTGTGATTTGCAAACATGGACTGACTCCCCTATCTAAACCGGATTTCCCGGGGGTGGTGGAGGAGCTGAGGCGATCACAGTTAAAGCTCGTGGAGGCCGATAAGACTGGAGTATACGTTGTGATGAACAATGGCAGCTACAACGAAAAAGTGAAGCAGTTCTCAACAGGAACTTGAAAACACCGAAGAACAGACCATCAGGATCCATCCGTACAGAAGTGAAAACTCTCTGCAAGGCCAATGAACTCTCTTCCCTGCTGACTAAGATTTCAAAGCCGTCAAGCCAGTACCTGTGTGTTTTCTTCACTGTGAAAACCCACAAGCCGGACATACCATTCAGGAGCATCGTCTCAGAGAACGGCTGCTGGTAGAAACATCTGGCCCTCTTCCTCCAAAAACACCTGACAGCGGTGCCACTTGAGCAGCCTTTCCGAGTGAGTAGTTCCCTCGAGGTTTTACCGACCCTTCAAGAGCTACAATCATCGAGTCCCCACATCGCATTGTTCTCCCTTGATGTGACAGACATGTACAACAGCCTCGACGTGGAGGTTCTCATAGAATGCGTTGAGCAGGCTGTCACACAATTCGGACTCGTCAAATTTCAGAACTCTATCGGCATCTCCAACGACGCGTTCCTACAGCTCATCAGACTATACCTGAGGTCGACCCTGGTTGAACACAAAGGGAAGATCTTCACCCAAAAATCAGGCTTCTCCATAGGATCCTGCCTGGCTCCAGTTCTCAGTGAGATATACTTGTCAGCTGTGGACGTGGCGGTGAAGAGGGAGCCCAGTGTCGCGACTTCGGGAACCAAGATCTTCCGATATGTCGACGATCACCTCCTGCTTCACGACCGGAACGTTTCTCCTGCTTCCATCGAGCAAGTGTTCTCACGCCAATCCCGGGGCCTTATCTTCACGAAGGAGGAGCCTTCCGCGGATGGCCTGCAGTTTCTTGATTTTCGCCTACAACCAACACCAAGCGGCCTTTGCAAGAGCTTACAGCAACGATCCCAGAAGCCGGTACTCCCCTTCGCTAGAAACCACTCAAAAAATGTAAAGTCGGGCATTGTAAATAGCCTTCTCTCCTCTTCCTGCACAAAATCTTGCCCCCACCTTTCCCATGCCAGCCTAACTAACCAAATCAATCGCAACAAAAAAACCCGTTACCCGCGTGGCCGCATTGCAACCACCTTAAAAGCCTTAATCTCCAAGTCTTTCCTCGACCTCAAAAAGCCACCCCGCCCAAAAATGTTTTCGGTCCCCCTGTATTACCACAGCACTTCACACAGCCTCAGGGCAGTCGGCAGAATGTACGACGTCGATGTCGTATTTTCGTGCCAGTTTAAGCTGGGTACTATGTGTCGTGTCGTAAATGAACCCCCGCCCTCCAAGTCCAGATGTTCCAAGAAGCACGGGACTAGCTTCGTTCCCTGTGCGTCGGGGCGCGTTTACACCATACCTTGGTCTTGCGGCGCGGAGTATATAGGCCAGACAGGGCGCTGCGTTAACGACAGGTTACGCGAACATGAGAGAGAGGTCGATGGCAAAGAGTCACAACACCCGATTGCCGTCCACAATAGGGCCTGCTCCTCATGTCGCCCTGGATTCTCTTCGGCAAGATTCCTATGTACTAACCGAGGTTGCTACGGCCGAGAGATAATCGAGTCCAACGCGATAATGCACGCATCCCGAAATATTTCGGCGCTCTCTCTTTCTGTAAGTTTAGAAATAGTTATATACGTAAAGACAGGGGACGGGACAACACATCTTTCAACTTACAACAAACAGAAAGGACGAAGGACGCCGCGAAGGACGCCGCCTACCTACGCCCGCAGTTGATGGCCTTGTCAAGAACCCCGCGGGCCTATAGGTGGTCCGTCCGGTGATTTCGTTTCAAGCGGCTTCGCTTCTTTGTGGCTTCTCTCCTGGCCTTTCTTCTTCCCCACGAGTAATTTTCCTGCCTGTGTCACCTTTATCCTTCCCCTACCACCCCCCACCTTTCCATGTTCTCGCTTTTCGCCCTCCCCCTTTCCCTCTCTGGGTCTCTGGGGCCGGGTGCCGGTGCCTAATAAAGCTATTTGTGTTGAATGTCGAAAGAGGTGCTGTTCTTCCGTCCCTATGTTTATTCTTTCTCTTTTTATTTAACGTCACCAAAGCGCTCTGGTCGAAATAAATGCATTAAGTAAAGCAACGTAATCATTAGCTCTCAGATTTGTTGAAACCAAAACGACTCAATAGAGAATATGTGAAACTGCTAGGAGGCCTGGTAACACTGTGCGCGTTGCCATGCATGTAGCATCATGTTTGTTTCGGGCTCTTGGCATTTAGAAGGCAGTTGCTTTACCTCAGTGATTGAGGACAGAAACGTTGTGATCAGCCAACCTAGACGAAGGGCTAGGCCGGTCGCCTTTTATTTCTGATGACACTTTATTTTACTTTCTTTTCGACGTGATGGTGCGATACGTCGTACTCTTCAGCGGTAAAACTATATTTCGATCACCATCTTAGCTCCAAACCCATACATGCGATTCAAAGTTGGTTATTTTCGGGAGGTTGTTACTAGCGAAAGCCTCGATCGATGAAGATTTCTGAGTTCCTGTCAAACAAGCAGCACGCTCGGTAATTTTTTGGAGCTGTTCCGAACATCTCGAGGCAAATTTAGATAGCTTCGAAATAAGTAGTTCACAAATCGCAGACGTCGTCTCGGAAAACGAGTATTTGCCTGATCCTGGTAGAAAGACTGAATTTCCGTATCGGTTTTGTAATACGCGATTTTTTCAAACCTACCAACAAAATTACATTCCAATAAACAGAACGTTTGATCTCAGCCACGAAAAAAAAAAGAAACACAAAGAGAGTTTGCGAAATTAAGTTTGGCTATACCGATCCACTCGGTGCCTTTAGCATCATGCCACTTTTGTGCTGCAGTCGATATTGAAGTAATAGTTTCTGGGATGAACCAATTCAAGTCATGCAATCAAAATTTGTGTTCAACAAGAGCGACAGTAAAATCGCCTCTTTGTGACTGAGTTTAGAGCGAACAGGCACGCCGTCCCAACCTGTTATGTTTTCCGTTCTGCATACACTCATTCTAAATTCTTACCTGCATGGGTTTAGACGCCCTGTTTTTACAAAACTGGTATATGACCGATTCATACAACGGATAGATCCACGGACGCAGTGATTACGTGACGACACTTCCGCGGATCGTCCTCTCAAGCGCATGCACACGAAGGAGACGACGAGCAGACGACAGCGAGGAGGAACTGAACCTATTCGCCACTCTACTGTGCCGCAAAGTTCCAACACAGCTGTTTTCCCAGGAATTGAAATGAGGGGGGAGGGGCATTAAGAATAGAGGAGTCGTTGTGAATTAAGGGGGTGCCTTCGGAAAAACAAGGAAGGGGGAGGGGGGGTGTAGGGAAATCATTGTTCCAACATCACAGTGTGGCACCCTGTTCCAAGAGCTAAATTGACGTTTACCGCTACAGACACTTTGCTACCGCGAACAGAATCGCTGTGTGCCGCTGTTACGTACAGAGCGAGAAAGAGCTCCGTGATATACGTATCGCAAACCGTCACTATCTTTACTAACCGAATTCATGGCAGTCACACAAGCATAGTCCTGCTCGAGAAGGCTTCGGCCTAGAAGGGACGACGTCGTAGACTTGCGGAGGAGCCATTGGAGATGCCTTCAAGCACTCCGTGCTTGCACACAACACTCGGGTACAGCACAGTCACAAAAAAGGGCTTGCTGTGTGAAAGGTTTATTGGACGTGCAAAAAGGATCGCGGCATTCTAGATGAGTTCTGACGGAAGCTACTTGAATCGTCTTACGGAACAGGACCGGAATCTGCGTCGCGGCAGCCAGGCAAAGTTTCTGCACCTTACATTACTCGTGGAACCAAGAATCGCGCGACAAGATGAACCAGCGAAAAAACAATATTGCTCCATCTTCGTGTTGTTATTAAAAAAAAGAAACAATAACAGAGAAAACGTTGTACCATTGCCAGACTAAGCGCATTTCAAGTCAATCACCAGCCAAAATCCGCGAGTGAAAACGCGCTCGGCCGTTTCAGTCCGCGCGTCCGCAGACGAGGCGCGGGTCGCAGGAATCGGAGATGAGGGGTCACGAGGTACATGGCCCGCGGACAAGACTCGAGGTTCGGTCCGTCGTGTGAATGAGCCATTAATAACGCCAAGTCAACTGTATTGGAATCACTGCTACGCATTCTTTTCTAGCTGTCCTAAGAAATATTTTGGAGCTCAGTTCTTAGGCGCCCGTTTCCCGCTTGAGCGGCGTCGGCGTCGGCGTAGCCGTAACGTTTCAGCGTAACGCTCTTTCGTGACGCGTCGGCGTCGCCGCCAGCGTAACCGTAACCCGTCGGCGTAACGCTTTTTCTTGACGCGTCACCGTCGGCGTAACCGCGCGGTGCATTATGGGAAACGTCGCATAATGCACCGCGGTGACGCGCGCTTTGCATTATGGGACATTTCTCATAATGCACCGCGTGGGAGGAAGAAGGGAGTAGGGGGAGTAGAGGGAGGGGGAGGAGGAGGGAGGAGGAAGACTAGAGGGGGAGGAAGCGAGGAGTAGGGGCAGAGTAGATGAGGAGGGAGCAGGAGAGGCATACCGTCCCCTCCGTACCCTCCCCTCCTCCTCCTCCTCAAGAATTGCGCTTTAATTCGGCATTACAGGGAGTTGTAATCGTCTTTAATTTTATTTTATTTTTTTTTCATTCAATTGAACTAAGTAAAGGACTCGTGTTTTCTGCTTTTGCCGTTTATTATTAACAATGCACGTCTTGAATTATGGTTGTGGCATAGATTTGTGAAGGTTTACCTTCTTTCTGCTTTGCTTTCCACATGCTTGGTCTCACGCGCATAAGGGCAGCTGATTTCGTATCAAGGAAAAAGCTGGCTGACTATAACGTGCACAAAAAAAAAAATTAGTTTAGAAGTTTATTTTGGTAATATTTTTCGAAACAAATCAAGACAAATACTGCTGTTTTACGGGCTCATTAAACCACTCAAAGCGAACTCCTATACATACTTTGTGATCCCGCACTCGCCGATGAACACGCGCAGAACTGAGATCGCAAGCCGATTCGTCGACCTTTCAAAAGAGTTTGTTCCGAAGGCCTTTAATGCGACCGTAATACCTGAGTCAGGCGGGCACATGAAAGACCTTCAGAACGAACTCTTTTAAAGTATCGGGGGATTAGCTCGCGATCTTATGCTTATCTGCGTGCGCTGGTTCGCCGACCCTTTAAATTAATTCGTTCTGAACTGACACCCGCCTTATACCTGACCAAGGTATACGCTTTTCCAAGAAACACTTGACCCCAGGGCAACAAACCGTTTTCCAGCCCAGTCACTGGGCATGAGGTTAGACTCTCACCGACGTTCCTGCTAACCTTAACCGAGTGGACTGTGCTTTTGACAGGCGCAGTTTTAAAAACCGTTGCCGGAATTCCCGTCTTTTCCCGCTGTATTTTGTGTTTTGTGGTGTCTGTATTTTCCCGAGGACATTCAGAACGCATTGTACAACATTTGAAAAACAAAACAAAAAAGCAAAAAGAAACTTTTAAACTATTTTTGTTGGGCACGCCGGCGACATAACGAATGCGACTGGAATGTTAGTTGTCGTTTTTTTTTTTCGATAAGTTTGACGGCGCCGCCCGATTAGCCGCGTGTCAAACGACAAAGCGTTTAGCTGTCGAAAATAATTTACAACAGAAGATAGCCGATAGCAATGCATTTTTTACGCTCACAAATAACGTGTTTACCGATGGACAGGACACCAGTGGCGTAGCCGGAATTTATTTTCGGGGGGTGTTTTAAGGTGCTCGTGCAATCACACGCCCAATAAAAAAAAAAAAATATATAGATTTTAATATATATACAGGCTGTTTTTTTTTTTTATTCTTTACAGATTTGTTTTCAAAAAAGCCATGGGAGCTACACTTATCCGGTTTGTGCGAGTGAGGTATACGGCCAGGGGGACATTTAGTTGGTAGATAATCTTTCCGATAAGTCGGTTAGTTAATTAAAATTCGGTAATTAACTTTTTAATTACTAAAAATTGACATATGGTTTCCATTAGGAACTTGCTCATTGTGATCGGAAACCACTAAATCAGTAATTTTTAGAAAGACCTTGAGCGCGTGAGAAGCGTAGTAGTACACTAAAGTTACCACTCGTGGAGCAGGTGCAAGGCTAGTTAGTGGTTGCGGTAAGGCTCCCGCGCGATTTTTCCGTCGCTTATCTAGCCCTAGCCTTGTAACATAGAGTTATTATAATGTACGCTAGAGGTTCAAGCGGCGCTTGTGTGCTGACGCAAATTGAAGCAGACGGCAACCGGTCGAAACTGACTTCCGGTAATGCATTTCTATTGGAAAAAGTGAGTGCATTTTCTCCCTGCGCTCGATCATAAGAGCAAATATCCCAAATAATTTGTACGTACTAGGTAGCTTAGAACATTTCTCACTCAGGCCAATGAAAGAATTGGTCAGTTACGGCGTTTTTCGTTCGAATTCATCGCATTAAAAACGGTGCTAAAACGGTTTCGTACGCTTATTTATGTGCACTGTCGGACACTGTTAGCCAAACGCGGCGTCGGCGATTTACAACATTGGGGATATACATGCCAAACGAACGAAGGACATCTGGAAAATCAGGAGCGGTGGCAAGAACTACGCAGTAACACTGGATCAGTAACTCGCAGTGCATGTAAGATCAAAATGAATTGAAGACTACGTAATCTATTCCGATTGTAAATAAGTAAGTACCGCTTTATTCTCTCTGCCCTGAGAGAACCTGCTTGTTCTACGTTCAAAATATCACCCGCGCGCTCGATATCTTTGAGAACAAGTGCGCGATAGAAGCTGCCCGGCAGAGAAAACAATACGAAGAGACACTTTTCATAGCCCACGGACTTAATTCTCTACGTTTTGATGTTTTTTATCCGCTCATGCACGACGGGACCATTTTTATATAGGGACAGGACTGGCATATTATCAATATACAAGCGTCACCGGAATCCTGGCGAGCCTTGACCACACTCCATATTCGTTTCGATTGTAATTTTGCTTTGAATCGTCGCTCGTTTTTACACACCTGCTGCGGAACACACGTTTGGGACTGAAATGTAGCAAAGTTAAATATCGTTCACTGATGAAAAAAAATGAGCTAATTAAAGCAATTACACTTTTACAGTGCTAATCAAGGTACATGCTATTCGGTACGACCCAAATAACCAAAGTGTTCTCTGTTATTTTCCGGCGAAGAGACAAAATGCACGCGCGTTTTCCCATAGGAATGCACAGGAGCACCGCAAACGTAGACTGGTTGCTCTCTGCTTCAATTTGCGTCACGGAAGTCGCGTAGTCACTAGCGCCAGTTGAACCTCTAGCGTACATTATTATAACTCTATGCCTTGTACCTGCTCCACGAGTGGTAAATTTAGTACACTACTACGCTTCTCACGCGCTCAAAGTCTTTCTGAAAAGGACTGATTTAGTGGTTTTCGAAGACACTCAGCAAGTGTATAATTATAACTATATGTCTATTTTCAGTAATTAAACAGTTAATTAACGAATTTTAATTTATTAGCCGACACACCGCAAAGATTAGCAACCCATTTAATGTCCCCCTGGCCGTATAACTCATTCGCACGAAACGCATAAGTGTAGCTTTCATGGTGTTTTTTAAACAAATATGTAAAAATAAAAAGAAACACCCTGTATATATAATAAAGAAAAAATTCGGGGGGCGTTCTGACACCTGAACACCCCCGTGGCTACGCACCTGCAGGACACGGGCATAAAATGTAGCAACTGTTAACATGCGAACAATATATTGTACGTACCACACGATGCAGCGTAATCTAAAAATAATTTATTGGAGAAAGATCTCAAATAACGTAGTCAAAGTTAGTCACATCTCGACGATCGGAAGAATCTAAGATGACTTCGTTTTTTTTGGCACGTTTTAGGGTGAGCTTCCTCTTTTCACACCGGCACCAAGGCAAAGGAACGGGCTCGACTGACTCCAACCCGAAAAACTATTTTTGGTTACGACTGAGATGGACTCTACGCGGATTATCTCTGGGAGGGGGGAAAATAGTTGTCATTGTTCAAAATCGCGTCGTGGTCCGTTTAACGTCCTACTCCTTTTTCGTTTCCCGTGAATGTCGAGCGGGAACGCTTGAATGGCAGGCACTTACCAGCCCTATTTCTCACAGTGGAAGATAACACAGAATGGGTAGAAGGATGCATCAGAAAAATTAAGAGGAAACTTTCAAGAGGGGCCAGAAAACGTCGAATGCAAAACCGCAAAACATATCTAGAGAATCGCGCTGAGCGGGTTTCCACAGTCCAAGAGAGTGGCAAAACATTTCTAGCTGATAGAGGGCGTGAGATTCGCACCAGCCGTACCAGCATCAGCAACATGGCGGCGGCCTAGGAGAGTTTTATTCTTTGAAAAAGGTGTATAAGACGGGCAATCATGTCGTTTAACACCCGAGTCCTTGGGACAGAAAAGGAAAAAAAAACCTTTTAGTCGAAGGAACAGACGCAGAAGGGGACGTTCCCTTTTGTGTCAGTTCCCAAGCAGCACACTTCCTCTGCCCATGCGTGGGCCAGACTGGCGCGAGCTAGAGCCAACTTGGCTCAAGCCTGGCACAAGCTTACGCCAAACTGGCCCAAGTAGGAGCCGCGGAAGTGTGCTGCTAGGGTTCCTTCGGCTAAGAGTTTTTCCTTTTCTGCACTACATTCTCAGGCGTTAAATGACATGATTAACTACCTCCAGCTCGCCTGCACACGTACAGTCTTTTCAACCTAAAATCGGCTCCCCCATTCGTGCGAAAATTGTCTTATGAGACATACGTTAGACCCAAATTGGAATATGCTGCGGCCATTTGGAGCCCTCACCAAATATACTTATTAAATCATCTCGAGTCAGTCCAGAACCGCGCCGCCAGGTTTATTTTGAAGAAATATGATTGGTCAGTTAGTGTATCCACCCTAAGGAGCGAACTGAACCTTCCTTTACTAAACGTCCGCCGTAAGATAGCGCGACTCTGTCTCTTTCACAAAATTCACTACTACCTCCCTGCGCTCCGAGACCCGCTCCTCCTACCCCCCAGGCGATCTTCATCGCGGCTAAATCACCCGTGTCACGTTTCCCGCATCTCAGGCAGCACAACCTATTTTAACTCCTCCTTCTTCCCTCGTACTATTGTAGACTGGAACGACCTCCCCTCACTTATTGTAACCCGGACGGATCCCAGCGCATTTCGCAACGCTCTTTGTTCTCATTTCTGTTAATCCCACTGTTCTATTTGCTTGTCTTGTGCTTTACTGACTGTCATGTATCAATGTTTTCATCCCCTTATGCTCCCCATGTACCCAGACTAATTTTTGTATTGCCGTTGCTCGTGACAATGCCCCACGTTGTTTTGCAGCACCCCATGTATTCGCATATGTTGTTGTTACTGTTTTATGCTCTCGTGTTATGTACCCCCCCCCCCCCCTTATGTAATGCCCTCAACGAGGGCCTTTAAGGGAACTTGAATAATAAAAGTAGTTGAAAATAGGTTAGCGTTATGGGAGAATTACCTGTTTCTTCGCCTTATCGGTGGTTGTTTATAATGAAAAGCCTTGTGTAAGGTAACCAGTATTGTACACGTTACTAAAAAAAAGTAGTCGATTACAATTACTATTACTGTTGGCTAAAAAGTATTCGATTAGATTACTCGATTACTCGAGAGCAAAAGTAATTCGAAATTACTTTAAGAAGTAACCGTTACTTTTCTGATTACTTTATTGTGCGAAAACTTACATCGTTAGCGCTCATAACAATGAACTATTTCCAACCTATATTTCACTTTTTCACGAGCATTGAAGAAGAAAAAACGGGTTCCCTCATTGTGGCCGTTACACCTTAACAATGCGGACACAAGCAAAGAATTCGTTTGAAGAAGTTTAATGATTCGGGCGTTCGCCAGTTGGGGAGAGTGGGGGGGGGGGAGGAAGCGGAGGAGCAAGGCTTGTCGCTCAAAGTTTGCGTCGCTCATTTTATTATTCACATGTGGATGAGCTCGCATGTTATGCAAAAGAGCAGCAGCTCCAGGATTTGAAACGGATCATGGGTAGTATCCATTAGCGGAAGAGATCGCCCCCACCACTTCTCAACTCGAAACATTGCTTGTCACAAAGACCACGTAGGGGAAATAGGGAAATATTTGAACTAGCTTTGTTATATTTTGCATTCGCTTTAGACATTCTTCGGTTCTGGTTCTCCTACGGGCTGCGAGTAGGTAATGTAAGCACGATTTTTTTGTATTTCTGTGTGAGTGTGCGTGAGGGGGCTAGTTTGAACGCAGAACTTACAAAGCTGCATTCTGCTCCCTCAAACTTCGCCCTGAGTGGTCTTTGTCACGCACTGGGGCTTCCCTGGGGCTTCCCACTCCCAGTCCTAGTTTAAAAAAAAAAAAAACGGACATTACACAGAACCTGTACATACTAAGGGGTTGACCTCGTTTCCCACAGCTCCGAAAAAATCTTTCTTGTTTTCCGTCCGAACAAATAAGAAAATTTTATTTTTGTTATTTCAGAAAAAAAAAGGGGTGTGCAGGAGGGGGGGGGGGGGGGTGGTCGGGATCGGGTCCCGAGGAAAAATAGTAACGGTTAGAAGTAATTTTTATTACCTCAAAAGGTAATAAGATTACTCTTGTGATTACTGCCTAATAAAAGTAATCAACTGATTACAAAATTACTCCAAAAAGTAATCGATTACAAGTAATTTGATTACTTGTAATGCGTACGGTACAAGTCTGAAAGTAAAAAACAGAAATAACAAAAACTTAACCTTGTTTAAGTATGCGCCATGTTTCCGCTGTTTACGCAGGAGAACGCAACATTTGTTGGTATCGTACCTGTTGCACGAAGCCGCCGCGTATTTACATGTGTCCTTTCCAGGTACGGTCGCTGGTTTCACTTTCTTGCGGCTACACGTATAGCGGACTTATCTCCCTGCCCGCTGGTAGATGGCGCTGCACATTTCGCACACCGTACATTGGGTGTAATTATCGGACGGTAGTATCTCTTACAAAAATTATTAATGTTGAATGTTTTGCTTCAGCAAGCACTTTTAAGAGAACAGCTGTTTTATGACGAATCAGTAACCAACAATGTTAGGTTTGGTTTTCGTTTTTTTTTTCTCTTTTTCAGATTGATGTTTCAAAGTTTGTGCCCTCTTTGCATCAAATTTATACGGCGCGAACAAATAATGACAGCGCTGTGCAAGCCTATGAAGATTTCATCAAGCAAACAGTAATTTTGTTTTCGGAAGAGAAAAACATTAATGTAACGACAAAGATTGCTCAAGATATATTTGACTTCGAAGTAAATTTAACAAAGGTAAAGTTTGCTTTCATATATTTATAAGGATCGTGTTAGTGTCCCGTGTTATAAATATTTAGCATATGTATATATAAAACTAAAATTATCCTTTGCGCAAATATACATAGATCTGTACAATTAACATATCAGGCCATATAAAATCATACCAGAGATTATATACGCTCGATTTGATTTAAATAAGTTTTATCTGTTCAACGATAGCCTCCTATATACAGACCAAGCCTAGCAGATCGCCAAGAGAAGCGGCCGTCGAAATGGAAAAGGTGGAGCGGCAGACAACGGATGAGAGGAGAGCCACGTGAATGGCGCCCCGCTGTGGTGAGACGCCGAAACACACTTCTCCCGGGCGAACAAGTGCGTTTCGGGTCCTCGCGGCTGCAAAAGCTGTGCGCTGACGTCCAGGTTCCCCGAAAAATGGCTCTTTGATGCTCTGTGCTACCACATCCCCGCGCTCCAAATATGCGACCGGGCACTCCATTGCTCCGTCGTCGAACTGCCAGTCTTGGTGAGCATAAAGGAGGCTATGGTTCAACATACAAATAACTTGTTTAGTTATATTTTTTCTAATACAATATATATTTAGAAGAGCTTCGAAGAATAATAAAGTTAGTAGCTTTGCTCTTAATGAACCAGCAATTATCGTCCAAGCTCGCATTCTATTGTGATTTCGAGTTAACGCCTCTGCTTCAACGTAACCACGAGTGGTTAGCCTCTGTAAGAAATATCAGAATACCACTGGGTCTCCTCATCTGATTTAAAATTATTTACGCGAATGAAAGTCACTCAGAAAAAAAATGAGCATGCACACTAAATATTTTCACACTATTCGTGCAATACGGGTGTATTTTGGAACGACCACACTTGCTACATCCTTCTCGAACCATTTGTTAGACGATTTTCGAGTATTTATAGGTGCAACAAGGGTGTAATGGCCATTTGCACCCATCTTACACTCTCCCTACACTTTTCAGGAAGAAAAATCATGTAAGAAAGATATACGTCTTCTTTATTACACCTTTACGCAGACCGTGTAAAAAAGGTGGAATGGCGAATGTGAATGAGTCGCGGGGAACCGCCCCCCCCCCCCCCCCCCCCCCCCCCAACGGGTAGTCCCTCCACGGCCACGCTGGGGTGTGGGGAGGCAGGGAAGCGGGAGCACCCCGGCTGTCTTTGTTTTCTTTACTTTTGACGGGTGACCGCGGTCATCCGAGAACGCCGTTCGCGATAAATTTTGTCGAGATCCGAGTAACACGCGGCCGCACCATCCTAACCGAAAAATAAACAGTTCGCCAACAGTTACGGAAGCTTTTTCCATATAACTGGTTTCGTTAAGAATTTTTAACCGGCCCCCCTCTCTCCCCCCCCCCCCCCCCCCGCCTAATAAAACATTAAATTCCTGAATTTTACTATTTCAGTAATTGGTTTGGTGCCCTTCTAATGGGGTTAATTTTTGTTTTAGTTAAACCTCCAAAAAAAGATAGCGGGAAGCTGCGCCAGTGCGGAAATAATTTAGTTTCTTTTTTAAAGACCTGATTGAGAATAGTTAGTGTTTCCACGAGTACCACCGAAAAGATCAGCAATTCTTGTAAAATTCGTCTCAAATAACATATAAGCAAGATTTTATTATTTCTTCGAAGGTTGATGTGTTTGACGGCACTGCTGACACTGTCGTCTCAGTCAAATACTTTAAACTTCAGATATATCTGAAGCCGTAGTGATCTTGTCAGTTCAAAGTGAATTACTGACTAGAATGTTTAGAGAAACTAAATAGATTTCCTATGAATAATATGCAAAATCGACACTGCTGTGTTTGGTTTTTATCCCATTCTTCGAATCTTTCGTTAAATTTTGTTTAAGGAGGAAATAGATGTAAACTGACGTCACGTGCAAATTATCATTTAAATCCCATTTCGGCTGCTTAGAACTCTTGTGCTGTCGAGCTTTCTTAATTCAATTGTGAGTTACATTATTGAAAAAGCTAGCGCTTTCCTCTTAACAAGAAATTGAAATATGAAGTAAGCATAAATAAATATATAGCTCCTGCTTCAAAAGCAGCACTATACATCCTTTCACCTTGTGTTAAACCGCAGTGGACGGCTAGTAGCATTGACACGGCACTGGGAAGGCGTTCTTAGGCATCGCAAAGTAGGCGTCCAAGACTTCGATAGTAAAAGGAGCGTAGCCTTTGCCCTTAAAGCAATGTTCGTGTTTTGTACAAGTTATACAATATTTATGTTCCAATAAAGCTCCCAAACGTGATACTTAATAAACAAGTATGTAGCATGTTTGGAGAAATTACTCTTCTCCTTGGAAACACTGTCGTTGCAGTCACGTTCGTTAATTCAGCACTCACGGCACCATTCGCGATGTGATGTGCTGCAAAAAAAAAATGTTTTTTTCAAGATGGAAGATTTTATTTAAAAGTTATTATTTACATACTTAAACTAAATTAAATATTTATTGGAAGTAATAATATGATCTTTAATATGTCACTGCTGTTTGTTTAAAAGTCACCTGACAAATGTAACTGCGCTCTCAACTTCGCAGGCGCACCTCTGTCAGGTGCTCCAGTTTCCTTCGCCCGTCCGCTTCCAGACAGTCTTTATTAAAATATCCACACTTCACTCTAAGAAATGCCTGCGTGCCTACTTACCCGTAAAACACTTGAAGAGCCAATCTCTGTGATCTACGAAACCAGCTCAGCGAAGGATGAGGTGGAACATCTGTTTAGACCTCAAAATTAAGTCACCGATGTGGCATTACGCAATGCAAGCATGACACTTTGCATTGCGAAATACGACAACACAGACTTAATTTTTAGGTCTAAACGGATGTTTCGCCTAATTCTTCGCTTAGCTGATTTCGTAGATTGCAGATATTGGCCTCTTTAAGTGTTTTTCGGCTAAGTAGACACGCAGGCATCTCTTAGAGTGTTGGAAGAGAAACAGGCAGATCGTGCTGCTACACTCTAAAAAAAGCCCGTGAGTCTATTTCCCGCACAACACTCGGAGAGCCAATCACCGCAACTTACGGAAACAGATCAGCGACGGACGATGCCGAAACATGCATGTGTTTAGACCAAAACAACGCAGTCTGACTTGTGACATTAAGCAAAGAGAAATGACACGCTTGCATTGCTTAATGTCACACCTCAGACTGCATTTTTTTTTGGTCTCAATTAACATATGTTTCGGCATCGTCATTCGCTGAGCTGCATCCGTAAGTTGCGGTGATTGGCTGTCCGAGTGTTGTGCGGGAAAGAAGACGCACAATTTTTTTATTTTTTTTTTTGTGTTTAAACGTGTACTACAAACTTCGTTCTCACCCTGCGGGCCAGTGGTATAAAGAGCGATCGTCCAAAGAACGTCTGAGCTATGTTGAATGTTGAAGAAAAGTGCAACTGGCAGCATATCGGGGGGCGCCGTCACAAAGTCGTTTATTCATCAGCGCCTTATGTCTTTAGTGGCGTTGTAAGGAGAAAAAAAAACAGCTTCGTTCCACCGCGCATGCCTCACCAGTCACTCACGAAACGGTCTCTGCGGTTTACTGTTAACAAAGTTAGTAGTCGGCATCGGCACTTTGGAATCCGACACACGAGCCTTGGCCTGCGAGTGTATGCAGGCGAGACATTTCGCAAGAGCGTCAGGTTGGAGTCGACGCTCATTGTCCAGGCCGACCTCTTTCCTGGCGTGAAAAAAAGTCTCTAGTTTTCTGTGTGGCGCGAGAAGGGAAGCGATGAGTTCCTGCGGAGCCTGCTTCCGCTCGACCATCCCACGCACAGACGCGCACAGCTACGCGTTAGCCTCGGTACATCAAGATGTTTCAGCCACAGTAGTATTAGTTGATACCCGATTGAGCCAGAAATCAACAAGGGGGCGGGGAAATCAACAAGGAGGGCGGGGCCAGCCCCCCTTGTTTACTTCCGGCTCAACCGGGTATCAACCATTCACAGAGACGCAGGGCGGGGCCTCTTCCCTCTCTCCCATCTCAGGGACCAATGACAGTGCATGGGCGTTGGCCAGTGACCAATCGGAGCTCGCCCGGGTCCCGCCCACGAGGTGGGCAGTACGTGAGGTCACATACCTCAAACCTCAAACCACAGACCTCAAACCTCAGACCGCAAACCACAGACCTGATCACAAGTCTAGACGTGTTTGGACGTGTATCGAGAGCTCGGAATGTGATTTTTTTTTTATATGCAAATTAAATACGTTGCGCTTCCGGATTGAGCGGCGTCGCCGTCGCCGTCGGCGTCACCGTCGGCGTAACCGGGCGGTGGATAATGGGACGCGTGACGTCACTGATGACGTCATCGTCATCTTCCTCATTACTGATGACGTAATCAGTGACGTCACTGATGACGTCATCAGTGATGATGACGATGACGATCCGGAAACGCAACGTATTTAATTTGCATATAAAAAAATCACATTCCGAGCTCTCGATACACGTCCAAACACGTCTAGACTTGTTCCTGTCCGCTCGTTCGCTTTTGTTTTTCAGTCTCGTGTTGTCTTATTTTTTTTTTATCGGATATTCTTTGTTGGGTAAACATTGTGATTTGTGTATACGTTCGGGCTTCGTTATAAACCGCAGTGTTGCGACGCGTGTGAGCATTTATCGTGAAGCAAAAGCCGCGCAAATCTCCCGCCGCGCGGACGTGCGCATCCTACGGTCCTTGCTTACAAGAAAATCTGCGCTAAACATTGCGACTTCACCATATACTGTGATTGCACGGTCTACGACTCCCTGGGCGTACTCCATTTTTTCGCACTCGAACTACCCGAGTCACGCTTCGTTTTTCTCCTGATCTTCGCGCTACAAGGTGAGCAGACTAAAAGCCTCGCGTTTTCCTTGCTAATAAGACTTTTTGTTTCAGCATTTGGTCCTCGAGAGGGAGAAGAATCACCTCAGTCCTCCACCACACCCTTTTAGCACAGAGAGGTGAGCAGTCTAAAAGCCTAGTGTTCTCCACACTAATAGGATTTTTTTTTTGTTTCGGTATATCTGAAAAGGTCAGCGATATCTAGACGACTCGGATCATCTAGCCCCCTCGTCACCTAATCGTCGGATATCTACGAATATCTTCTAGCCATCTCATCCCCATCATGGTTACCTGTCACCTATGGTTTCCCGACGACCGACAGCATTATTCCAGTGCAGACTCGCTTCAAGTTCATTTAGCCTTGGTTCACAATGTGACTCCCTCGCCATGCTTTCCGTTTTACGAGAGTGCGCGCTCTTCGTAATTATGTAGCTCAGTACGAGTTACACTTACACGAAAGAGAGACAGAGGCGTACGACGTGGCAACCTTTTTTAGACATCATGCAGATCATACGTCAAACGTGCTCAGATATTTTGGTCTGCCGCTGCGTTTTTTTTTTTTGTGACACTCACCGTCGAGCTCGGATGTCTCCTTCCTGACGACGACATTGATGTGACTGTGCACTTTTTTCATAGTCAGGTCCAAACCGCATTTGTGGCCGGTAATATCAGTAGTTCGATTCAGCGAGTTTGCATTGAAATAGCTGCCCGGTTGGAGCATTATCAGGAACAAGGCTCGGGATTCTTTCTTGTCGGGATAAGAGTTTGTACTCTTAGTTTGGGACGATTCCTTCCTCCGACCGTTGGTTGCGGACATTTTTCTCTGCCGAAGCAACTTGCCTCAAAGCAAGGCCTCGTCAGTGTCGCTGAGCGTCTTCACGACTCTAAATGGAACATGTGCTTTGTGTTTGCGGTGCTCGCCGTTTTGCATCCTGCGAACGGGTTTTACAGAGGAAGAGCGTCCTCGTATAGTGAACATATGTGCAAATATGTGTTTCCAAAAACCTTCCCCGTAACCTTTCCACAGGACGTGTGGGCCTTTGAGCGAAAGAATTGTGTCTCAGTGAATGTGTTTGGTTATGACAGCGAGAAAAACTTTGTTTACCCCCTGAAGGTAGTTGATGACGAGTTAGAGCAGCATGTCGATCTTCTCCTTGTTGAGAACCATTTTGTTGGCATTGCAAACTTTGCGAGGCTTTTTTTGAATGCCAAAAGCCTACGCTTTCGTTGTAAGAGGTGTCTAATCGGGTTTCAGAGGCAAAAAACCCTATCTGACCATCTCTCAATGTGCAGGGACAAGAAGCCGGTCAAAAGATTCGTTCATTGTTGAGGAATACCTCTATCGCGGACCCGACTGCGTAGAAAGATTCATTTTGATTCTCAATTTTCTAGCGAAGGAAATACCCCGATTGATCAGGTCGAGTGAAGTGCCTCTTGAAATGACTCAAGAAAACGGGGCTTTCCACGCGGACTCTTCCCGCTGTGTCATTTGCAACGAAAGCTTTAGCAAGAAAATGAAAACTCGCGAACACGACCACATGACGGGAGAGTATAGGCGGGCGCCTTTCTCCCAGTGTAACCTAAACCATCGAATCAACAAACATACAGTTCCACTCATAGCGCATAACCATTCCTACGACCTCAGTTTTTTTCTAGGCAAGCTTAATTTGTTGGAGTCCAAGGATATTAACGTACTCGGAAGCTCGTGCCAGAATATTAAATTGTTAGAGATAGGCAACCTTCGCTTTGTTGACAGCCTCGCATTTCTTAATGCAAGCCTGGAGACGCTCGTGCAAAATCTACACTCTAAGGTCAAAGAGCGTTTTTGTTGCCTTCGGCAGTTCTTTCCCGAGCACGTCGACCTCCTTGCCCGCAAAGGAGTGTTTTGTTATAATTTCATTACAAGCTTCGAGAGGTACGAGGGTAAAAGCCTCCCGCCACGAGAGGCCTTTTTTAACAAGTTGACTGCGATCGGGGTGTGTGAAGAGGACTACCAACATGCACAGGTCGTTTTCGATACCTTTGGTTTGAAGAACCTTGGAGAATACAGCGAACTTTACCTAAAGACGAACTGCCTCCTACTGGCCGATGTTTTCCGAAACCTTAGACGGTGGACGCTGGAGACGTACGAAATTGAGGGTTTACATTTCGTATCGTTACCATTCCTCAGCTTGTCGTGTGCGCTGAAACAGTCGAAAGTAAGACTGCAGCTAATTGACGATCCGGTCACCTATCTCATGATAGAACAGGGTATTCGCGGAGGGATTAGCCAATGCACAACCCTCCATGCTGTCGCAAATGTTCCGGAAACGGATACGTTTAACCCGCAGCACGAACCGTCTCAGATTTTGGACTTGTATGCAAACGGTCTGTGTGCGGCGACAATGAGAGAAGCCCTGCCAGTGTCGGACTTTGAGTGGATGACGAAATACGAGATTGCCTGCCTGAACATTGATGACGTTCCAGATGACGCTCCGACGGGCTACATTTTGGAGGTAGACCTCAGATATCCTCACGACTTGCACGATACTCATTCTGACTTTCCCTTGGCCCCGGTGAAGCAAAGCGTTCCCTACGATTGGCTGTCCGACTATCAAAAAAGTCTCATTGACAAGTTTGAAATGCCCAAAGAGGAATCCACAAAGAAGCTGCTGCTCACACTTCACGACAAAACGAAATACGTTTTGCACTACCGGATTTTGAAACTGTACATACAGTTAGGACTAGAGGTCACTAAAATTGACCGAGTCCTCAAATTCTCTCAGCGAGCGTTCTTGAGGGAGTTTATTGATTTTAACCACCAGCTGAGACAGCAAGCAACCAACTCCTTCCAGAAGAATTTTTCCAAACTGTTCATGAACAGCATATATGGCAAGACGATCGAGAATGCACGTAAACATGGACACATTAAACTGTGCGTTAAAGAGGACGACATACTGAAAATGATCATGATGTAGAAAACCTTTTCTTTTCTTTTCCCCTGTCTTTCTTCTTCGACCAAGTTTCCCTGCTTTTACCACAGTCTAGGGTTTTCTACATCATGATCAACATCCACCAGCTCGCCTGCGCACTCACTGTTTTTTTATACTGAAAATGCTTCAGAAGCAGATCCTGACGCAGTTTCGAGCACTTAGCTCGCAGGTCGTAATTTTACAGTTCGCTCCGAAAGTGATCAAACTCAAGCAACCACTCTACGCAGGGTTTTCGATTCTTGAGATATCAAAAATAGTAATGTACGACTTCTTTTATAATCAACTTCGTCGTGCGATCCCTTCATTGAGGACTCTTTACTGCGACACGGATTCCTTCTTCCTACACCTTCACGGATCAGACGTAGACGACACACTGCTCCAACTCCGAGGCGCATGCTTGGATACATCTGGATATCCAAAGAGTCACAAGCCCTTTTCAACCGAAAAAAAATGAGGCTCGGTGTGTTAAAAAATGAATATCCCACTACTCACTTAGTGGCTTTTTGTTGCTTAAAACCAAAGCTATACAGCTTCAAAACAAGCAGCAACACGTGTTGCGTAAGAGCCAAGGGAGTAAAGAAATGCGAGTCTCGCAAGTTCACCTACGAGCTGTACAAGCGCGCTCTAGAGACGAAAAGTTTGCACAGAGTGACGCAGCATTTGATTGCTTGAAAACTTAACGAGAACAAAAGCGTCGCGGTCGAAAAGATTGCTCTGAATCCGTTCGATAACAAGCGATACATTTGCAGCGACGGGATTACGACATTTCGTTTTGGCCACAAAAGTGTTTTAGGAAGCGAGCGACCTGCCTCCTCATCACAGGCCTCGTAAATATTTTGGATTTTATCGCAATTGCTCACGTTTCCCACCGGTGTGTCTTGAAACGTTTTGTGTACATTTTTGTATAATCGGCTAGTGTACGAAAGCCGGATCCTATTTCTCTTCTCATCTCACGCCCTGACCTTGTAAATATTTTTTCTTCCTCGGATGTGTCTTGATACTGCTTGTGTTGTACATTTTTGTGTAAAGTGTTTCTAGTGGTTTCTTTGTCGCGTACAGTGATTTTAAAAGCCGTATCTGTATTTATAAGTGTGCGTGTTCTAAGAGCGAATGATAATAAAAAAACATGAAACATCATATCTGTCTCGTCTTTAGCGCGTAAGGATGCGACCACGCTCTGGTCCATTTCCCACAATGGTCCGTTTGGCAGACAGATTACGATAAAATTATCGAGAGATGATGTGAGCGCGATAGAGTTGACACCATCTACTAAGCTGCAGCTAACATTATCGAGAAAATGTCGTGTGATAATGGTAAAAGTTCACGCCAGCAAAAGGATTCAGGTGCGCGCCATCTACAAACAGATTCGGCAACTCACACGCATTGCGCGCACGCGAAAATACGGATGGGCACACCTTAGGAAGACGCGCAATTCAACTTTCCAGCAACAGATGGCGCAAGGTCAGATCCCCACGACGCAAGATGTCACTCATGCCCTAACAACAAAGACGCTTAGCAACAAAAGACGCGCCATCTATGAACCGAGGTGTCAACTGCGCAGCGATTCAAATATCAGGTGATGTTGGTCACATGACCCACCGGGAAAACACGCGGCAATGCATTTCTCGGCACTAATCTCACGACGACATATCTGTGTCGTCGTGATGCATTTTTCCGCCTGACAGATGACTCAATAATCCTGAACTCTTCCGTCATCCCTGTAGCGCCCTCCGGTGAATGACTCAGCAATTCCGTTACAAAATCCAAGCGTTGCGACAGCTCTAACACGTGATCTGAATTGCGAGCTCGACGTACGAAATACTAGGACGAATGAAGTCGTCCAAGAAGCATTGTGTTCGTAGCTCGAAGGTAGAGTGTAGGGCTTCTGAGCAGAAGGTCGCGAGGTCGATTCCCCGTCGCCCGCGAAGCCCCTTTTATCGAATAAAAGGGGCATTTACCGCGCAGCGATTCAAATTCAAAACACGTGACCGTCATGGATGGATGGATGAATACGGCTGAGCCCTTTGGATCGGGCGGTAGCTTACGCCACCTAGCCATTTTGTCTTACCCTTTAAGTTTAGAATATTTAAATGTGAAAACTATATTCACTCCGTACTGAAAAGAAAGTGAGGCTATAATCCCCCTTGCAATCAGTTAATAAGAAAATGCCTAGTTTTCTCTCGCTTTCTGCCACCATTCACTTAATCTTTGCTGGAGCGCAGTGCCCTCTGTTGGATGCAGCACGAACCTTGTGTGACATCACGTGAGCGCCCTTTTTCGGATGCAGCACAAACCCTGTGCGACATCACGTGAGCGCCCTCTGTCGAACGAAGCTAGGACCCTGTGTGACATCACGTGGTTGTTATCAGATGATGACCGCAGCTGTCAACACCTGGTCAACCACACTTGCGGTCTGAGGTTTGAGGTCTGCGGTTTGTGGTTTGCGGTCTGAGGTCTGTGGTTCGCGGTTTGAGGTCTGCGGTTTGAGGTATGTGACCTCACGTACCGCCCACCTCGTGGGCGTGACCCGGGCCAACGCCCATGCACTGTCATTGGTCCCTGAGATAGGAGAGAGGGAAGAGGCCCCGCCCTGCGTCCCTGTGAATGGTTGATACCCAATGGAGCCGGAAGTAAACAAGGGGGGCTGCCCCGCCCCCCTTTCTGATTTCCCCGCCCCCTTGTTGATTTCTGGCTCAATCGGGTATCAACTAATACTACTAGCCACGAATACTAAATATACTCAAACAGGTGTAGCAAACAGTGCAAACTACAGGAAGTCCGAATTTTTTCGAATGCAGCAGACAAAATCTTTTCATACGCACCGCGTCCACGCCGGACTTTGAACCAGCGTCATTTTAGCTTGCGCACTGAAACACACCAGATGAGACAAGTGACGCCCCTTTCAAACTGGCGCTTAACGTAGCTGTAGAGGCCCGTAGCCTTCAACTGCGGTTTATCAAAAGATGAAACGGAGTATAGATAAATGTCTTGAAACTGCCTAGACTTTTTTATTTCTTTCAAATACATTCGAGTGCAATCCTTTTTTGGTCACCCAAAAAGGGTAATATATTTCTGTTGTCCAGTCTCCTTGCATGAGTAGATAAACTTTATTTTTCTCTCTGTACTTATTTATTGTACAACAAGACTTTGAGATGATTGGGGCTAACGTTGAACTTAAGTATATGGTAGCTTAATTTGATAATGGTTGGCTTTTACGGTATATCTTGTTCAGTTTTGACATAGGTAGTTCGGAAAATAAAGCGTAATTTACATTACAACAATTAAAATTGTTGCTTACTCATATTTCTTCCTTAAGGCGAAAACCGAAAATATTCGAGGAAATTACGAACAAACCGATTTTCACAGCCTCCTAGCGAAATTGCTTTGTGAGGTTATTTATTTCTTCACGTTGTATATTTTCAGAAAAGCAAAATTACCGCAACCGGTGTCTATTTTAATATTAGAGTTGTGTCATTTAACGCAATAACATTTGATGTAAATTAATTATATTTATTGCGTGTTAGTGCCTTCTGGAAAAAAAACTTGCAGTGTTCATTTATTGAAGCTTTATACAACTACAAGGCATTTTATATAATTATAAAGTCTTATAATACAATTATTAAAGCTGAAGCTCTTGTGAGAAGTTGGTATTTGAAAACCTTTTACAAGTTACCACAATTGTTATTCTAAATTAAGTGCTTGACAGCCAATAGTGAAGTTCCCATTTTAGTCACCTTTAAAGTACCTACTTTTTCGATTATATATATGTGGGAAGTACTACTGTGTACTAACAAAATGCGAACAGCGAAGCAAATGAATTGAGATACATGCTGCGCCACCCAATGGGTCACTGGGTGCTCATAAACATACACAATAGAGCCCCCTTTCTACTGATAAGTTTTGTTCTTAGTTCCCACGTATGCTTCAGGTGGCACAAAATGTAACTAAGCCACATCGTTTGCATTTTATTAGAACCCGTAATAGCGTTACCTATTTCGGGTTTCTTAATTTACTATTTGGTTGGTAATCAAAATTCTATGTGAACTCGTGAAGCGATTACCTTTCGTCGATTATTACGATTATACCAAGTGCTTTGTCGTTTCTGCAGTTCGGAGACGAAATAAAAGTTCAAAAGCTTCGAACAAGCTTTTTTAGCAAATGCAGACTAAATCCAGCGGCCGAGTTTCAAATGAATACGTTTGTTAAACACAACAGTTTGCACATCGCACATAAGTTTTGCCTCTCCGGCACTAATTTTAATGCGATGAATTTACTGACAGTCAACTGAACCATAATGTAATTTTGATTGTTTCTAGATATAATTCATTCTGCCTTTCATTCTTTGTCACGCGTTTGATCATAGTTTCGTTGATTTGTCGCCAGAAATTCTACGACCTCGAGTTCGAGTTCGATTATTCAGAATATAATATGACATATGATTACGCCTATTATGACGAAAACGAGACCTCAAGCACAATAGAGCCTGAACTGGTAAGTGGCTGAAATCAGCAATAAGTAATATAGAAATTATCTCAGAATTATTCACGGGCTAAGCCTTTTTTTCTCCTGAATACTATTAATGTAAAAGACGGATCAAATGGTGCCTACGATTATTAAAAAAAAAGTTTGAACAGTCTGAGTACAAGAGCTGCGGGGATTCCCCACCAAATATTCTAGTTTATATCGCACTTCCCGGATGCAATGCATAGCCCAGATGCCGACATGTCACTACGCAGGTAACAATAAGAAACAAGGCAATTTGTTTAATGTTCATATTGTCAATGGAACATTTTTCGATAAAAATACCCGCCGCCAAAATATTAGCTCTTCCTAAGCTTTATTCAGTTATTTATGTCAGATGTTGTAAGTCAGGCGAGCGGAAACCGTTCACAAAAGAGTTGTATGATGGTTTCAATAGTGAAGAGCAGTGACGGAAAGAGCCTAGGTCTTCGTGCTAGAACTGCACGAGCCTAATAGTGCTGTCTCGAAGCGAGCTAATTCCAACGCGTTTCTTTTTTTCTTTTTTTTTCCTTTTGTTTGGAATACGTTTATAGACTTTACAATTATAGTTATTACGTACCGTGAAACGACAGTAGAGAGTTTTAGGGAACCGTTTTTGCACATCCGATACGGTACGATGGGCCCTCCGGTACGAAGTGCGCATGCGCTTGTCTTCCGCGATCTTACCGTAATGCGCTGCTCGAACCGTAAGGCGCGACCGGCACGACCAATGGCCGACATGGACGGTCTCGCTTGGTTAGCAAAACGGCTATTTCGCTGGCGGAGAGAGCGTGCCGTGGCTTCAAACATGAATAAAATAACTCGTGGTAGTACCTAGCAGGAGCGGTATATGTGATAGCAAGTGCATAAAGTTGGAATCAGCAAATAAGAAAGAAAATACAGACCGGAAGGCAATAAGACATCTTCGATGGAAATAAATTAATGTTTAGGAGCGCCCAAAGCTCGTCTGCTCAGTGGCGCAGGGGATTAAAGCGTCGATTTCGTGAGCTCGTAGGGGTGCGGTAGTGGTGAGTTCGAATCCGGCTGGTCCTCTACTTTTTTTTTTTTTATATATTTCTATTTGTTTTTATATTTTAAGATTTTTATATTTTAAGTTTTTTTATATTGTAATTTTTTTATATTTTTAATTTTTTTTTATATTTTAAGTTTTTTTTATATTTTAAGTTTTTTATATTTTAAGCTTTTTATATTTTAAGTTTTTTATATTTTAAGTTTCTTTTATATTTTAAGTTTCTTTTATATTTTAAGTTTTTTTTATATTTTAAGTTTTTTATATTTTAAGTTTTTTATATTTTAAGTTTTTTATATTTTTAAGTTTTTATATTTTTATGTTTTTATATTTTAAGTTTTCTACATTTTAAGTTTTATATTTTAAGTTTTTATATTTTTAAGTTTTTATATTCTTAAGTTTTTTATATTTTAAGTTTCTTATATTTTAAGTTTTTTTACATTTTAACTTTTTGATACTTTTAAGTTTTTAATATTTTAAGTTATTTTTTCCATACAAACATTGGGATGTGCATTTCGAGCTCTTATCACCCGTTTTTACAGCTGCTTTATGACTGAGGGTTATCTCTAGTGTCAACAGAGTGAGCAACAGCCTTCTGGATCAAGGATCTGGATACTTTTTAGTTTAAAAATTTTGCATGAATTAAAAATTTGTGTTCTAATGCTAATCACATATATTCTATAAAACGAGCCCTTTAAATATTGGGTGATTAATAAATGCACAGCAGTAAAGTTACAGGTTTTCCTGTATTAATTTTTTTTTTTTTCGTGGTAGTACCGTACACGGCACAACGATCGGTTCGCGGGCGTCCGACCGTGATCGTCTGCTATCTTTACCGTAAGAGAGCCACATGAGCGCCGTATCTACCTCCGTCCCTCCGCCTTGTCCTCGCAAGCGGGTTTCAGCGGAAGATGTATCTTCCTACTTCGGGAGGTGTTAGGCCCTAATCCTTTTTTTACTCCGGCCCTTTGGAATGACGTCCTTAAAACCTTGAACGCGGCGTCGAAAAAGAACTTCTCTTTGCGAGGAGCGAAGGAACGGATTGACCTCCTCGTAACTTTGTACAAGAAAAATGACCGCCTTGACTTGAGAAAACGAGTATGTTTTTGCTATTTTTGTATTTTCTTCGCGATTTAATATTCCTAGTTTTATTTGTCCATAACTTTCTTAATACTCGACCCTGCAGTGGGCTTCGAGGGAAAGACACAGGATCGCTGGCAGACGACTTCGAATGTTGATGATAAGCGCGCGCGAGCGTGTTCTTATTTGTGTGTCAAATCGAGTTTGCTGTCGGCGACTTTTCAGCATATCAGGACGTGGTTGAAGTAAACATCATATTTGGTTGATGGAAAACACCAAAGCTTGCCCACTGAGAACTAATGACTTACAAAACAAGTTACCACGTACGATAGAGGAACTATTTTATTTCCCGAGGACATGAATCGGGTAAACTAAAAAAAAAAAAAAATACGGTGGCAAACGAGTCCCTGACACCCAAATTCTGCCGTTGGTTGTCAACGTCTCCGGGATGCGCAGCGCCGATCGGAGATGGGGCAGATCCTCCTTTGTGAACCTGAACTGCCGTACGACGTCCTCCTCGTCCATCGACGACAAGTTGAACGTCCCATGCCTTGCCGCCAACAAGCGCCTCTCTTAGTGCGCAGACAGCCGTACAAAAGAACGTTTTGTAAATTGTTTTCTCCGAATAGAGCCAACCCCAAGTCATCGTCAAAAAAGATCGAGCGTCTTTGTCGTCGGAAAGCTCGTCTGCTTCTTTAGCAGACGAACATTTTAGAACTTAGCAGCGCCAGTGGCGACACGCCATGGAGCGCCAGGTTTTGTATTACGGAAGCGCATTCATTCCAGGAAAAAAACGGGACGAACTATAGGTAGGTATACATTGTTTTAGGTTCTCTATATTTTTACGATGAGATTTTTATTTGCTTCAGTTTCTGCGATTTGTACAAACACACGCAAATTTGCTTTTCTCGATGAGGCCGATGCAGGTTTCCGTTGCCAGGGGGCGCGACTGTACCGATCGTCTGCTATCGTGTGCAAATACGGTTCCCCCAAAGCCGTTTCGAGGCACGCGATCGGTCGACTCGCCCGATCCAAGGTATCGATCGTTTTTGTTTATCGATCGTATTTTGTTCCGGTTCCCTAAAACTGTCTAGTGACGAGGTTCGGAGAACGGGAAGGTAACTTTTTCCGCAAAATGGGAAAGCATGAATGTCGTTCTTTCGCTCCCTTAGCTAGTCTGTGGCGTACTGGCGTGGACGGCCACGTTTCGCTACTGCCCAGGTAGCGGCCGACCGCCCAGCGCGATGCTCTCGTGAAGTGGCCGCGCCGCGCTGAGCCTCAGCTGGTCCGTGCAGCCTCTCCGGAGTTTTCCAGCCGCACCCTTTTACCGGTGCCCGAGCCGCTGCTTGCGCTGAGCCGCCATGGAGAGAGCTTCTCTGGTGGAGTTCCTTGGAACTACGCCGCGCGAGAGCCAATGGGAGCCTCGTTCTTTGAAGCTATCACGCGCGCCAGCCAATAGGAGACTATCCATCAGATCGCTGCTACAGACGACAGGATTCTCTCCATCGGGACAGGAAAGTTTAGGTGCCGTTTGACGCGGCTTCAAAAGCTGATGCCGTCGGTTCGCTCCATGGGACAGTTAATGCTTTCGCATTAGTGTTGTGTTCCCGTACGAAAGGAAGCCTTTAAAATTGTTCGAAACAAATTTGATGTTAGTACTTCGGTCACACCTGGCAAAATCGGCATACGTAAAATACGTTTTGGGTCAGTACATTTGCTTCTAGACTCATACCGCGACTTTCGACGAGAGCGCCATTTAGTTTTCGCTATGGTCACGTGATTCTTAAACGAGCCAATGGGAGTGAAGTGCCATCCGCGAGGGAGCTCAGATGTGCCGGGTGACATAGGGGATAGGGCGGCTTGGAAAAACATCTTTCCACTTCCGGAAAACCGAGTGTGGCCATTCTATAACAATTAAATTCTGTCATTTTCCTCATTAGCCTGCATAGACGCTTATTTGATGACTAATTTGTGTATAGGTAAAACTAGGGGGTTTAGTGAGAGGCTTTCCCGATGACAGAAATCAGTAAGCCCGACCGGGGACTCGCTGGGCCGCAGAAACCCAAAGCGGGTCATTCCATGCCCAACGTCCCAAAGGCTGATATCGATCAACGCCTATTTTTTTAATCCTGGCTGTTTGTTAATTTTTAAGTAAACTTCTGCCACAATACTATTTTACTGATCTTCATCATTTAAAGGGGTGCTCCGGCCGTTTTTTGAGCTACCTAACAATGCTATTTATTTCTCCAAATTCAAAATAGCAATTGAGAAAACCGTAAATGAAGTTGATGCCGAAACCAGCATTCAAAGTTTCGCGCGCTCTTCAGGGTGTGTGACGTCACATATGGTACAGACTTTCAGGTCGTGCATGTAGTCTTAAAACAGAGTATGTTAAGTGCTTTTTGCGTGCTTCTCAGTGAATCAGTTACCAAACATTCTTTTCCCACCATCAAACGTCTTGTAATCAGTTGGGAACATGGCTTACTGCCCCCTTTGTACCATATCTGTCGTCACACATCAATGTTGCCAGTAGGGTCTCCCACTTTGAGAAACACTTTGAAAACGAAATTTGAAAATTCCATAACTTCGCGAATTTGTTTTCTTTTCACACAATACTTGGGGAACTCGTAGAGCCATGTCTATCGGTGTGTTGAGCCAATTTTAAAGCAAATCAGCGACCATGAAAAAATCGCCGGAGTACCCCTTTAAACGCACACTGATATTTCTGCAGTGAGCACAAACTAGCTATTGGATAAAAACTTCTGAAAAATCTAAATCTATAAATATTACTATCACTATGAATTGCTATTAAATACTTTCCTCGGTTTGTTCTTTTGTGTGATGTGAGAATTCATATTTAGTTTTTTTAGTTTGTTTTTTTCTTGAGTAAACAAGCAGAAAAGTAGACATGCGCAGAATTTAAAACAGGAAGCATTGTTGACTTTAAATATTTTTAAACGCTTATTTGAACTGGGTGGTTTCATTATTTTACGCTTAAAATTATTTGAGAACAATGAAACAAGCTGGTTTTCAAAATAAGATCTCATAGTTGCGAGAAACTTACTTTTTTCTGGAATTCAGACTCAAATTAACCATCCAGGCCCTCCTGATAAAAATATTCGGGATGGCACGTATGGTACATCAGCTTGTTATTTTCTAATTAACAAAATAGTATAAAAGTAAAGTTTGTGTTAAACAAAAAACTTTTTTCTGGAAGTTAACACCACCGTAATTAATTTTCATGGAGCTGTACCCTGCCTCCACTGATCAACCTGATCGCACAGTTTGTAATTCGAGACATGGCACATTCCTCATTTGGTATTACTTATTCCAGAGCAACGCGGTTCGAGGTAAGTACATGCGATGTAGGGCATGACCTCGATGCGATTGGGGTCCGAAGACATTGGCGTGTCTTGAATTTCCCAGCTGCACGTCCGTTCTGTCCATTGAAGGCACAGTGCGCGTACCACGAAAACCATGTACGTCGGTGCTCAACATCATAAATATATTTCTATCTTAAAAGAAAAATTAACACCAGTATAATTTTCTTAGTTACAAGGTAAACACTGATGTTCATAATGGGTCGTTCAGCATATTTTTGTAAGAGGGGCCTTTATGCATATTTGTGTCTGAAGTTTCATCAAACGTGAGTTTTTGGTACTTAAGTTTTATTTTCTGGAAAGCTCTTTGCTGTATTGTTCTAAGATAATTGTAAGCGTTACGTATAGTAACAACCCCATCCAGATAAGCTTTTAAATCATTTTTAATGTGAACAGTGATTTCTGTTTTAAATTCGGGACATTTCCCGTGTTCTGACGTTTTTTTCCTCAAACACCGAAATAAAAAGCTCCTACGTAATATGAATTCTGGCATCACATGAAATGAAACTCTCAGCAGAGTGTGTGATATTAATTGATATATCCTAGTTTAATTACCTAAATTCTTTAGATAATTTTAACTTATACTAAGTTCATTGCAGAATATTAAAAAAGCGCTCAGGTGATCGAATTTTTATTTTAGAAAATTATTTTGGCGAATGTACATTTATAATTTACCAAACAACAACGATGTTTTTCAAAGAAATCTTCAATGGTCGGTATCACCACCCAGGATGTTTGGCATGGAATGACCAACACTAATTCCGTTTTTATTTTTATTTCGAAAGGGGCATCTCCCGGGACAAATTTTGCCCCAGATAAGCCGACTTTTCAAGTGCCGACTCGTCTTAACTCCGACTAAAGACCGAAATGTGTAAAATATTGAGTACCTTCCGAGGCTTCTTTGTGACGCCCGCTTTTCCGGGTGAGAGCTCTAAAACACTACCTCCATGCAAAAAACACAGGCCAAGGTTCCCTCCCAGAATAGATACAGGGACGAATTTGAGCCAGAAGTACATCACGCGAAACTGCCCTGTATATTGCTCTCCTGAGTCACATGAACGGATGAGTTCATATTGTTCGCCAGGTCGTAAGGCTTTTGTTTCTAGCGCTGACGACCTCGCGAAAGCGCGAGGAATTTTTTTATGAAGGAAAGAAACTATGTGTGTGTTCCTTTAAAAACACACTAGATGTTTTCTTTGCAAAGCAAAACAACATTAAAAAATGTAAGACGACGGCTTTCCGCGTGCTTGTAGTAGTAATCTTGTATAGCATAGGGACGCCAAACAGTGAAGTCGCCATGAACTAAACCTAAAAAACGAGTGTTTGCAAGAATATATGATCGATCTAGCTAAAAAGCGAGGAAAGTTTCCTCTATTGTATCAATATTTAAGTGTATGCATAAAGATATTCGATTTACCCAGTTAAATAAACTACGTTAAATTTTTATTCATCAGGTTACGACTGAGGACACATCATTAGTAACACAACTCTATCGAAAGACAACGTGCCGCTAGAGCCATACAGTCAAGCTCATATGTTCAAGTGTAACTGTTTTAAGATTGGTTATTTTAATCCTAATTACTTTCAATTGTGTGGACTAGAAAATACTGAGAGCTATACTGTTAGGAAAATGCTATGAACAAAGCGTCTAGTCTTTTCTTGAACAAGAAGAATATTCCAACGGAAGAGTTTCTAATGTCCCCTAATATTACTAAAATGCTACGAAGTTTGAAGCTGAGGCCAACGCCTTTCGAAATTAAGTATCACATCTTTCTGAAAATATTGTCGGTGCTCACACAATATTATAAATGCCACATGCCCAAGAAGAACCTAATTTTTGCGGTGCTGCAAGCCGGTAACGAGTAGAGCCTTATATAAAGAGAGTTCGGCCATTCACATGGATGGCCGAGACACAAAAACAAAAGTGTCATTTGTCGGAGGTGGGTTGTACATGTCTACGAATACATCCTTTGGACAATCACGAAAATTGCCAGTGGTGGAAGTGGCCAAACATTCTAAACACCAATCGCTTAATTCATTTTAAAATCGCTGGATTTGAAGGTGACTAAACATACTCTAAACTATGAGAGCATCTTTAAATATCGACTCATACATGATACTCCAAGCAAAACTTCTAAAGTCCGGCTTAGTAATATCAATCATCAAAATAATTTAAAGCTGTTAATGCAATATTGGCGCTTTTAAAATTTTCCCTGTTCACCGGATTATCACCTGCTCTTATATCTCAGCTCCAGGCAAGAAGTGACGAATCTGCAAGCCCACCTCAAAAGGAGCCCGAGCCATCCGGAAAGTTAAAAGACATTGATAGGAAACTAAAATCAGTAAGCCTTCCACTATATATAGCTACCTGAGAGAACGTTTACCAGTTAGATGGAAGCAGGTATGGTATTTTGTTTTGCCAGGAAGGGTGGCTTCAGCTTCTAAAAGATATCTTCCAAGATGCGTCAGTGAACTTAACCGGAGAAGAAGAAGTGAATGCTTTCAATGAAAGATTCCTTAAGGGAGCTATGAAGTTGCTCAATAAAACATCTGGGTAAGAAAAAAGGCTTTACTAGGTGTTTTAACTCTCAACAGAAGTTGTCGTCAATGTGCTGGAATTATTTCTTAATGATATGTCTCACGTGCTTTTCTACGAAAGAATTAGAGTTATCTTTGACAACTTGGTAGAAACTAACATTTCATAATGAACTGTCATTACTTAGGGTTCTCCAAACCAAGTCGTCCTGTCGGCCCGATGATTTATCCAGTCATTTTGCTGAATATTGAATTCTAGAGCTGATTTATAAGTACTAATTAAACAAATTATGCGTGTCTAAGTCACTCTTAATCAAAGAAAAGAAATACAAATGCACAAATTATTGTGCGATGACGTTTGCACCAAATTACGAACATTCATGCTAGTATTAAAATAAGAAAAAAGAACTGCGAGGCACCGGGTTTTCTAAAACTGTATATTGCCTAGAATATTAATAAAGACCTAATTAAATACAAGCTTTCTGGCTGCATACGCATGAAGTTTAGCAACGTTTTCTTAATTTGGCGCAACTAAAAAAAAAACGCGTATTTGAGATGGCGAAGCTTGGGCTTCGGCATTGTAAGTGAATATGCGGGTCAGGAATAATTGATCTACCGTTTTTCCCTCAGGGTGACAGTGAACAACTATTTTGGATGGAGACTTCTGTATAAATTAGGACCGATTGCTGCGCATAATATGACAACGCTCAACTTTATTTTCAACAAAGTGTGGAGGGGTCTCCAGGGACAGGAGCCGCGATGGAGACATTGCGTCAGCGCATTGAACGATCCGTATGAGCCCATAATCGGCAACGGGCTGGGGAAGCTGTATGTGGATAAGTACTTTAATTTAACACAGAAAAAAGATGTAAGTACCCAGCAACAAAAAATGGTCAATAGTTTCGTAATATTAATTCCACACTGAAGCGAACAGTAGAGATGTTTGGTTGCTTCATCCCGGACGTCGATTGGAAACGTTCGAGGAGTCTATAGCGACGTGGACGGGAGAATCGTGAATGAGGATGCCGATTGCTGCTGCTGAAGGAGACGCTTTGCTTCTTTATGCAGCCGACAGGAGAGAATTAACACATATTTAGGCTAATGCGGTAAGAAATAAATCACAAAGAACTTTACTGATACGTAACGCAATGACATCAAACAGCAGAAATGTAAAATAACTATGACTATGTGCGCGTACGGTTTAAGTAATTTTACAATTACGAGACGGAAGCTTTGACGTCAAGGGTCCTCCCGGGTACACTCAGGACGCCGGCAAACTTGTAGCCGGAGAGCAGGGGCTGTCTCGCACGACAGAAGTAATGGGGCACACCACGGGAGAAAAGGCCCGCGCACGGGTCAGTTCAAACTCAACAATCTCCCCTCAGGCCAGAGGTTATATCAGTGCGCCGAGGCCTCTCCTATCCAATCAGGGTCTAGTTATAAACCCATTGCGTACAGTCCCCCACGAAATCTCGACCAATCGGACGAGCAACACCACCCTAAACGGAAGGCCAAGGTGTCAGCTCCCAAGGTGAAGTCCACGGCTCAGAGTCCAAACATTAGGACACGAGGACTGGTTTCATTTTGGTTAAAAAGCGCAGAAACGACGAGGACAAAAGTAGAGAACACGACAGAAAAACGCTCACTCGCAACTGGCAGTTCCCCTCTCTTTTTCTTTATGTGGTCTCTGATGTTTTATTAATTTGCCTGTTGGGAGTGAGCACTTGTTTTTCGTGTTTGTTATATTCAATGTCGTCGTCTTTTGCGCGCTTTAACCAGGATGAATTCTTACCAACTAGCTCAGTGTTCAACCCGTTTGTTTCTGGCCGGCAAAAATAAACTGAATCCAATGATTTTGGCAAGAATCAACAAAAGGTACATCACGAGAAAAGTGGTTCCGCCACCACGGAACGTGAGCATTAGGTACATTAAAAACTGGATAAACAGAGTACTTGCCCGACACAACACGCGTTTCGCACACGTAAGCACAGCGAAGGTAAACACAGGATTCCAAAAATGTGGAGACCACCTTCGGGGTTTCACCAACGCTGCGTCTATAGGCGCAGCTCTGCTCGTAAACCTCAGTCGCCGCTCGGGTCCCCCGCAGTTAGACCCCCCAAATCACTGGAACACGATCCGAGGTCTCCGCTGGCGCGGCTGGCGTCCAAGACCCGCGTTGTGGGCACTTCGTCTGGTTTACGAAAACGTCCTGCCCATTGACAAGGGTCCCAGGCAGCACACAGTATTGGGCCAACATTGGATTTGATGTGGCAAAGAATGGCCCAACAATGGCCCAACTGAGCCATATGTTTCCCAATATTGGAATCACATTGGACAATATTGGACTATCAAAGCCAATGGTTTTCCAATACTGGTGATACGTTGGCATAGGCTGGTCAACATTGGACTGTCAAAGCCAATAGCTTTCCAATATTGGATATACGCCGGCATAAGTTGTCCAATATTGGACTGTCGGAGCCACTGGCTTTCTGATATTGGCTATACGCCGGCATAAGCTGTCCAATATTGGACTGTCAAAGCCAATAGCTTTCCAATATTGGATATACGCCGGCATAACCTGTACAATATTGGAATGTCAGAGCCAATGGCTTTCCGATATTGAATATACGCTGGCTTAAGCTGGTTAATATTCAACTGTCAAAGCCAAGAGTTTTTCAATATTGGTGATGTCTTGGTATAGGCTGGCCAATATTGTACTGCCATAGCCAATGGCTTATCTATATTTGTGTCGCCTAGGCTATAGACCCACAGCCCTCTTTTTCGCATTGCAGAGGTAGGAAGGTGGAAAAGAGTCATTCATGCGCTCGCTCGGGGTGATAATTGTATTTAGCCAACTTCATGTGGCGTACGTCGCCGGAGCTTTGTAACCGCGATCACAAATACATCCTTAGCTGCCTATAGGACTATCGCAGTTTTTTTGCCGGCTGCTTTCCCTTCGCATTGCCATACCTCGGCGTTGACAACTTAATTCCGTTTTTAGATTTAATTATTTTTGTCTTTTCCAGTGTATTTTGTATGTATATGCATTACGAAGCGTTAACGTCTTCTACTTTGCCCGTCGCGAGAGCATACTTCGCCTCGATCTGGCCGGCCGCGCTGGCTCTGCGGAAATGTAAGCGTGGGACTCTCGAGCCCCGTTAGCTTACTGAAGTTGCAAGACGCGACTTTGTCGTCGCGAATCCTCTGCCCTTCGAACGGTCGGGAAGCCGTTGCGCCCGGCTTATACCCTACGCAGCATCTTTCAGAAACCGTCCGCGCAGCATCGAAACCTTCTGTCTGCGAGCGTCGGCGATTCATCGTGTGTTGAAAGTCGGACGATGTGCTGTCCGTGGTGTCTTTTATGTGTAACTCGTTCGTGAAAAATTTTGAAGTTTAAAAACGCGAACCTAACAGTGTACAAATGATTTTAAATTTATTGATAAAAATAGATATATATTTATATATATTTATTTATTTATTTGTGGACATCATGCGCAAAAAAAATAGTCGCGCTAAGTTCTTCATTTTAAATATTATTGTGGGTTGTACGACGTAAAACATAGTGTCTTCAAGCTGCCCCGTTTAGAATCATTTTTGATCTGGACAGCTTCTTTAGAAGTTCAAAAGCTGGCCTTCAAAGAGCTGTCCTGTTCAATCGGTATTGACAGCAGGGTAGACGCTATGCGTGTTTTAGGCCAATCGTCTCTCCGGTTAGGGTCACGTGACTACAGTCTCGAAGCTGGTGATAAGGCAGAGCACGGAACCTGCCAGCCCAAGGCCACGAATAACATCCACTACACTATCAACCTTGGGTACAAGTGACAAATCATTTCGCTGTGTTCATTGTTGAAATGCCCCTGAAGATTAGCCTTTGTAAGCGCACCCCCGTTCTGGCCTGCTTCGTTTCTACTCCTTCTCTCGTTATCTCTCTATCTCTAAGCTGAAGGCATGGTAGACGGTGCGTACTCGCCGGACCAATGAACCGTATACTTTTATCGCTTGAATCCACTCTCTGTGCGCGGGAAACGGCAGAAGCGTGATCACGTGGTTTGACGGATGACGCATTAGCGGTTGACAAACCCGGAATGTCTCGAAGACCGGACCTAGTTTCGCGTGCGATGCGGCCTGCGGGCCTGCTGTGGATTTCGCTTCTGTGGTAAATGGTATCTCGTTCGAAAAGTCCTACCCGTATCGATTTCTTCAAAGAAGCGCAAGACATTCTTGTGAATCGTTTAGTGTTCGGTTCGGCAAACGGCAGCGTGTGCTACATCATCTTGAATCTTCACGGATCACTTCCTTCATGTTTTTGTGTGTGTGTGATTGGTCTGCAGTGCCCGTGTCGACATCTACCTCGCATTACATCTTTCAAGTCCGGTATTTTCAACGTGAGTGCGCTGCGACCTACTTGGTGATCATTGTCCGTTCTTCTACGGGCATACTCTTCCGGATAACTTCTAGAACTAGGCAGTGCCTATCTCCTGGCAGCCGGGAGAATAATCTTCCTGCAATCTTACCGATAGTCGCCTGCCATTATCTGTCTGAAATAATGTCAAAACTGCAGGTAGAATACTGACTTCATTGTTCACCCTGCGTTTCGCGAAAACACGTTTCGTGGCCACCGTTTCGTGAATATGCGTTGCGTCGATCAGCATTCACGTTTCATCGACATTCGTTACGCGAATTGCACGCTGTAGGGGCATTTTAAAGCGCGTGTATTCCTGAGGCGCGTGTTCACTGAACCAGCCCACCCTTTCACGCCGCTTCATGGTAAGTCTGCAACAATTCTTTGCAAAAGAGAAACAAATGATATTCTGAGTTTTTTTTTTTTTTTTTTTTATGAAACATCGCGTGTTGATGAAACGATCTGTCGATGAAATGTCGTTCGATGAACTGATTGCACCGCCAGTGAGGGGCGACTACCGGTAGAATTTCGGGGAAAAAAAATTCTGCCAGCTGTCGGGAGACTGGACACTACCCAACAATTACCCCGGTTGTTGTTTGCTTTGCAATGTTGTCAGTTGTATAACAGCTGAGTAGTACCTCTTCACATATCACTAATCGCTTAGTTTGTACTTCTCTGCAGAAAAGGCTGTGTGTAATAAACTTTTAGGAGATTTCAAAAATATTTCTTTTTGTCTGTGTATTTTCCTTTTTGCAAACAACTTGGCGAGTTCACTTGCAAACAGCTGGGCGAGTGCAACGATGGCCAAACGTCAGCACCAATGACGGCCAACATTGGATTGGGTCGCACTTCCAGTATTGTCCAATATTACGCTGGTCTTTGCCAATGTGGGGCCACCATTGGCTGGAACCATGGTTTAGCAATGGCCCAACATTGGCACCAACGATGGGGCCGACATTGGGTGGAACGATGGCTGAACAGTGGCCCAACATTGGCACCAATGACTGGGCCAACGTTGGATGGGGTAGCGCTTCCAATATTGTCCAATATTGAGGCCGATGTTAGCCAATGTTAGGCCAATGTCGGACCAACATTGGTGTGCTGCCTGGGGTACTTAGGTGTTCCAGTTGCTGTATAGGTTTGTGAGTCTGGATGCTCCTTCCCTTGGGTTAGGGGGGAGACTTGCGGGCAATTACCCACATCGGGAAAGAAAAAAATCCGTCCGTGAGGGAAAGAGAATCCGCCAAGAGAGTGAGGGAGAGGAGGACCCGAGAGCGCGCGGGTGCGTCAGAACGCCGAGCTCTGATTGATTAGATTAGGGGCTACACCTCAAGCTAGCTGCCGTTGTCCCCACTGCACTCGTCGGACGCGTCAAAACACAGAAAGCCGGCGTCCGGTGCTTGGCTTTCGCATTCGAACGCGTTCGGTGAAGGCAGTGGAGACAAAGGCTGCTAGCTTCAGGTCTACCCACTATTCTTTCCAATAGAAGCTCGGAGTTCTGATGTCCTCGCGCGCTCTCGTCTCCTCCTTTCCCTTGATTTCTCGCCGCTCACGTTCAGCATGTACCAGGACCTTACAAAAATCCCTCAAACAAGACGCCACATCGGCGGCGCGAAAAAATGTGGCCACATCTACACTAACTCTGTTCGAAAGAACAAAAATTCAACAACAAAAATTAATGACAATGTTGAAAGTGGTAAGTACGAGGGGCATTCATAAAGTTCGTATTATTGTCACGAAGGAATAGAGATTCAGCAATCAAACTCGAGTAGGAGTTGAGACTTTCTCTACATATTTGCCACAAAAAGTGACCCACTTTTCCCAGTGATGCACCACATGCCGGAGGCCATTGTTATAGAACTCCTCGTTTAGAGTGTTCAGCAATCACTTGGTTGTTTCAGCAATCACTTGGTCGCTGTCTTTGAAATGCTTTCCTCTTATTTGGCCACACTGGAATCGTCTGCGCCATTTAACCAAAGTGTCATAAAATGGGGTGTCGTCCCCGAACAACGCTCCCACATTGGAATGAATATCCTTGGCATTGCTTCCCTTCAAATTAAAAAATAAATAAAAACAAAACGGATCACTGCATGTGCTTGGCACCGACGGAAGGTGCCATTCTTGTTTCGACTCCCTAGTGGCGTTCCGAGCTACTATACCATGCGATGTTTATACTGTGCGGAAACTAGACGGACGCACGCTCATGCTGATGCCTGTTTTGTTTCGTATTTTTAAATTTTTCGTGTTGATAATACGAACTTTATGAACGCCCCTCGTAGTAGCTCATTCTAGCACAACGTGTTCATTACTTTTCTTATTCTATAAACCGATACTCTACATTATGCTATTTTATTTTTTCTGTGAAAAAAAGAACCGGTACAAACCAATTTGATCCAAATAGTTTAAATTGATTCTTATCGTAATTTTGCCGCAAGCACGTTTAGAAGGGAAACAATTTATTTTCATTCTCACGCTGCGTGCAGCAAATGATCTATGTGTGAAATTTGAAACGCATATCGAGCATCATAAATAACATCTGTCGGGCTGGAAATATGCACCTATTTTCAGGTTGAGTATATCGCCGAAAGTGTTAGAGACGCTCTTCGAGCTGTTATCCAAAATTACACATGGATGGACAATGACACCAAAGAAGAGGCAAAGAAAAAGGTAATTTGGCCCGAAATCAGAACTAAAATATTTGACGAATTCATATACTAAGTAACGTTTATTGTTTGCTTTCAGCTTAACAATGTTGTTTTTAAATGAGGCTACCCCGAAGAAATAAATCAAGAAGATGTTTTAAAAGACATCTATAAACACGTGAGCATATTGACGTACAATTTATTGACATGTTTACATTGTGTCTGAGTAGTGCATCACATAAACAAATACAAAAACCAATTATTAACTATGTTTACATGCAATCATCGCTTAAATCTGGGTTTCGCTTTTGTGTTAAATTTATTTAACAGCAGCCTAACATTTTTTTCTGGAATTAACGCCATTTTTGTGAAGTGCGAAAGTACAAACATTTCATGAGAAAACTCGAGAAAGTCATTCTTAAAGGCACGGTTAGAAAGCGTTTTTAAGTGGATGCACGGACCTTAATGTGTTTTATGCAGGTTGGGAACGTAACAGTAGAGGACCCTTTCCTTGATACTTACCTGGCCTTCAGGAAAAATAATGCCATTCGTAAATTACAGAAGGTGCACAGTCCCTACAATCGGAGCCAAGAGTAAATATATTTTTTTTTTATTTCTTACAAAAAAAAAAAAACATTTACAGGTGTCGTATCCCGTTGCAGTGCTCAGAGCTGGTGGTATTTAAAAAATTGGATTGGACACATATTGCAGTAATAATTCAGTTATTGTATTCGTATTTAAATGCATCTTAAACTGCGACCATGACTCGCCATTTTCTATTTAGTGTATAAGCATTTTAAATTTGTTAATATATTTTGCTGGAAATATCCTTCCTCTTCGATGGAAAAATTTCCAGAAACAAAATAGCATCAACTGGTTTTTGGTCCGCAACCCAAGATTCTTCTCTATATTCCTCAACATGGGTTAAGCACACCAGCTGTCAAAAAAGAAACCCTGACCAAAAATTGCGAGAAGTGCGATTAGCGCTTACTCGTTCCTGAATGCTTTCCCCCTGGGGAATATTCAGATCACGATATAAATTGTACGTAACAGCAGACCAGTTGCATTAAATGGTTTACCGACGACTATTAGCCGATTTAGGCCCCATGTCTAGATAAGTTCCTCTTGACTCTTTCGAAAATAGAAACCTAACTACATAATCTAAACAATTGCCATCTCTTTTACTTTCTCGGGTCTTATGTGCATAATTGATTCACAATGCGGAGAAGTTGGTAGAGTTACTAGAAACGTTTCCCCAGTAGAGAGTGCTGCTTTCATTGAAGGTCACAGCAAACACGTTTGGTAGTTGGCCACCGGAATATTAATGGTACTTCGCAAAGATAAAATACATTGTTTTTGCTCTACATTTAGAAGTAGAGAGGCGATAAAAGTAGTAACTGTTGCCCAATGAGCTATTTCGTCAACATAATCTCCTCAGCGGGAAACAACTGTGTGAATTCTTGGTGTAAATTTCTAGATTACTAATCAGGGGTCGCACTGTTCCTACACTCTAAAAAAATCCCGAGCGTTTATTTTCCCGCACAACACTCGGAGAGCCAATCACCGCAACTCACGGAGGCAGCTCAGCGAATGAAGATGCCGAAAGATGTGTTTAGACTAAAAGAACGCAGTCTGACTTTTGACATTACGCAATGCAAGCCTGAAGTCTTGCATTGCATAATGTCACAACTCAGACTGCGTTTTTCTTTTTTGTCTAAAAATATGTTTCGGCATCGTCATTCGCTGAGTTGCCTCCTAAGGTGCGGTGATTGGCTGTTCGAGTGTTGTGCGGGAAAGTAGACGCATGGGCTGCTTGTAAAGTGCAATACGGGATACGAAATTGAGATGTCCGACACAAAGTTTAGGCAACAGGAATCTTTTTTTTTCTTCTTTTTTTTTATTACAACGCCTCACGCGAGCACCTAGTCACGCGCACAGGCGCCCTCACTGGTCTAAGTATTGGGGTGCTACCATTTCTCTGCGTTGTAGCACACTGAGTCTGCTGGCAGGCTCTAGCAGCTGTGGCTCTTTACAGTAAAAGACTAACTATGTCGGACAAGGCACACAGAATCACTCAATCTTTGGCGAGCCTTTTTTTTAAATATTTCTATCAGTGTATTGTTCTCAAGTTTAAAATAAGTAATTTTTAACCGTGTCCTCCTCTTTAACCATATAGTAATAGTACTTGGACTTACGCTAGTTGGTTATTTAAAATTTTAATAATGAGGTCTGTACGTCGTGTTGTCTTTCTCGTCTGAGTGTCGTTTTTGAAACCCTTTGCATGCGCAGTAAATGAATTCGTGCATTAGTTTCCCTGACTTCATATCTCTGTTATATAGTTTTGCATACGTGCTTTTTATGATTTACAGAGCTCATTAACAGCGACTTTTCACTCATCTTTCTCTTCTCGCGTACCACAAAAATAAAACTACCTGCCCGCTTCGCTTGCTACCATCACAAACCCTAACCTGTTGAGAAATGTTATCGCTAACCATTCTTCCAATGGTCTATGACATATTTAAGTGTTTTTGTTATTTTATTCATATTGCTCATGCATCGTAGTTTTCTTCTTGTTTTTTTTTTTTTGTATATGCTTCCCCCCCTACAATGTCCTCGGGCCCTGAGGGCTCGTTCGATAAATGAATAATTTAATATTAGCTCTACTGCCCTTTAGTGGAAGCTTTTCAGAGGCAGTAAGCTTAGTTTGATTTCATGCATCTTTCTTAAAAACTCCGTTGCGAGAATTCAACTCTCTGACATAAATCTCTCTGATTGCACCGATGCGCTTCAGGCTTAGGCAGTGGCAGCTAACCGCGTGTGCGAAACATCACGCTGTCGCTCACTCCAAAATTCTCGCACGCACTCCTCGCAAAGATACACTCAGACCAGATACACGCCCCGGTACATTCAAACACAAAACGGACACATTTGTATAGATACGCTGAAGATTGAACAAAAGAACGGAAACCTAGACTTGCCTATAAACCGATGCTCGTGCAGACCAACCCGCTCCCAGAAGCAATAAAGCGCATAAAGATACATTTATTCAGGTAGCCAATACATGCTTCCCGTTTTCAAGTGTGTCGTCTTACTGATGTTTTGGTCTTCTTAATATTCACAATAAAATAGAACGGTTTGGCAGCCACGATATTTCAGTCGCTTCAAGCAACTATAATCCTCCTTAAGAAATATGGGTGCGTTATTCGTGATTATTGTTAAGATAAACGGAACGATTCGTATGCAGTTGATATGAAGGAAAATGATAATGACGCAGACAAAACGTGCTCCTCTGCGTAGATGAGTATTATTCTACGAACACGGAAAACAGCCAGTTTGATTGAGTGTCGCTGAACTTTAGGGTCACTGCGTGTGGTCCCGTGTGCTTCCGAATTAAACACAGGTAGTTGTGGACGCCTTCCAATATCTGTTAAGGGTTGCTTGCTTGCCAACTTGACTGTGTTGTTTGCATAGCCTTTATTTTGAGTTTCGAGGGGAAACAGCTTTCTGGCGTGTGGTTAACGAGAGAATGTATGTGGCTACCTCTCCGTATTCGTTTTTTTTTTATTTAGCCAATATATTGCATCAAAATAATCCTTTAACAATTTTGTTGCACTAGCATAAACAAGAAATAACCGCTATTTTTTCTTTCCTTATTGACAGTTTAAAAAGCGCCTGGGGAGAGCCGAGTGCCCTATTATTGCTCTGTAGCAAATATCTTATACGTTTCAGTCATTAGACGATAATGCGAAAGAACAAATCGGGAATAAAAAAACGCGAAGTTATAAAAGCCATGCCATGCATTTCTTAAAGGGACACTGACAGGGTATTAATGAAAAGACTGTGAGTGAGAAGACAAGCTGGCGATAGTTAATCGTGATACTGTAAATGACTTAATTTTCGCGGGCTCAAATTTTCGCGAATTGGGACAAAGCTGTATATTTGAAATTATTTGCGGGCTCTAATTTTCACGAATCGAGTCTAGCTTCCATAGCGTTTACAAATTGCCCAAATTGTTTGCGGGATGTATTTCTCGCGAATTGTAGGCGATTCGCGAAATTCGCGAAAATGAGGTCCCCGCGAAAATTTAGTCGTTTACAGTATTTAAAACGCGAGACTCAGGTGAGCAAAACAAAAATAAAAATTTGAAGACGAAGAAGAAAAGGCACAGGAGAAGGTGTCTCAAGCGCATCTAAATCGTTTATTTTCTTTCGCTCCTTATATCTTCCCGATAGACACCGGCACCAAAGTTCACAATGCACCAATCAGAGCATTGTGAATGCAGTGTATGTCCGGGGGAGGGGTCGTTAATGTCTAGTGGGGGTATATACGTAAGCAGAGAAATTAAACGATTTAGTTGCGTTTAAGACGTCTTCTCCTGTGCCTTTTTTTCGACTTCAAAATCGCCTATTTTTCCTTTCCTACACCATAGCCTTGGGTTTTAAGCATCATGATTAGGGTATTTATGCTGGCCGAGATTTTTATCAAAGCATGACCCATAAGAGCCCAACTAGCCAGAACACAACTTGCGGCACAAATTTGTTTTTACGCCCCAAAACAGCCGGTCAGTAATTGGCCTGTTTCAGGAGCACTCACTCTCTTTTCCATGATCACTTGGCGTTCAAACTATGTGTACCAATATATGTTCAAAGTCATGGGTCATCTAAGGCACGCATTCAAAGTAAAAATAGAAAAGAATATGAACCCCTTTTTTACATCCTAAAACCCCAAAAACGTTGGTAAAAAGTGAAAGACGTTAAAAACTTCCTGTAACGCCGAATTAGAGTGCAGCTCTTGAGGAGGAGGGGAGGGTACGGACGAGACGGTATGCCCCTCCTCCTGTCCTCCTTGCTCCTCCTTGACGTCACGTGAACCTCGCGAGTCACGTGACCCTCGTGAGGTCCCGTGACGCTGGTGACGTTACGTGACCCTAGTGACGTCACGTCACCCTTGTGAGGTCACGTGACCCTCGTGAGGTCACGTGACCCTGGCAACGTCACGTGACTCATGGGGTCACGTGACCCTCTTGACGTCACCCGTGATGTCACAAGCCCCGCGCGTTGCATTATGGACTTTTCCCATAATGCAGGGCGCGGTTACGCCGACGGCGTCGGCGACGGCGACGCCAACGCAGCTCAAGCCGGAAACGGGCGCCTAAGAGCTGTGCTCTAAAAATGTTATACAGACCACAGAAGTGCATGTACTACGTATGTGTTCCGTGTTTACTGAGCCTGTATTTCATAATGTTTACCTAGTACGTCAGTCTCAAGATGGTGACGTACCGCGGTCTGAACGACGCAGTGGCGGTGCATGACGGACCAACGTTGCGAAGGCCGTGAAGCCGCTACTTCTTAACTATCGTTGGTGTTACCAGACAATCGATCTTCAAGCGTATAAACATTGAGCGGAAGTTATATAAGTGAGAAACAATCGCACGACAAACGGTGCACGCAACTTTGTCGTCGTCATGGTTGTCTGCTTGAAACGCCAGAGAAGAGGAGAAAAAAATGAAGCCGGGCGTAGCCACGTGACTTCTGTCGACTCCCTCCTCCTCTACATTTTCCCATCCTCCTCTGTACACATCGTCCACATGTCACGGCCGTGATCTTCCGTGCTCATGTTTCGGTTTCGGGAAGTTGAGATATTTTGCTTTATTAAAAACATACTCTGAGGTCACACTGAGGTCCAGCGAACTTCGCTGGACCTCAGTGTTGCCTCAGAGTGCACACTAGTTGGGCATGAAAGCTATCATCATCATCCCACAGGTGTGAAGTTTCGGTTTCGCCCGGAAATAAAAAAATATTCGCATTGTAACATAAATATTGGACAAAACATTTTTTTTTCGACGAACATAATCTTTTTAGACATGCCTGTTCAAACAAGGTAAAAAAATATGGTTTCGTCTTTGTTTTAGTGTCCCTTTAGATGAATACTACAACGAAATTTCGGTGCGTATTTCTTGGTCTGTTTGTGTTCAAGGGAGCAGTAACACGTAAGACGCGCCAATGCCTTGATTAAAAAGAAACGAAAAGGAATTTTTAACCTAAGTAGACGATTAGCGAAAAGCACCTGGTGGATGTCGCTAAAGCCTCGTTTGTAATACCCGTCTAGGAACCTTGACAGGTAGTGAAGATGCCTGTATCGCCTCTGGCCACCATGAGAAAAGAGGGGAAGGAGGAACTCCCCGCTCACCGGGACTCTTGTTTGTATGTCCCAGGCTTCACCATTATCCCTTTCAAAGATCATAGAGGATTAACCCGTCACTCAAAATTCGTACAAAAGCAGTTTTGGTATTAGTTGCGGTGGCCGGATCGCTGGTGTGTTTCGGCCGCTTCGTTGGTTGGAACGGCAAGGACATCCTGTCGACGCCAGCCTCGCCGCAGCTTTGCTCGTCCCGAGACAACCTACGTTGCGATTGCGCCGAATGTCACGTGCACTCCGCTGGCTGCTCTCCGAGTGCTTGCCAGAGTGTGCCGATTATAATGAAAAATACAGCCATCAGGTTCAAAATACAAACGCGCGATTGTCGTTTACAGATATTAAGGATCATATTCAGCCTATTTCTGAACAAGACGGGTATATTTCAAATTTGCTGAAGTAACGATTAAGCAGCCGGTGACTATATGAAAGGCCGATCTCACCAGCCAGTTTGGCTATGTCGCCTCTTCCTCAATGCATCACAAAAACTTCACTGCTTCTAAAAGGTGCAAAAACCTTGCTGCGTCTCTGCGGCTCCCCGACCCCTGCCTCCTGCCTCCTGTGAACTAAGGTTATGGTAGCGCCACGCATGATCCTAACGCTCTTGGGAAAATCGGTCTACTAAAAAGCTGCTATCAAAAGTGCTTGTGTGTCAAAGAGTGCTTATTCGGGGCTCCAGCCTAAACGGTGCAATTTTGTGCTCAGGAATGTCTTGTTTTAGTAAAATTCGAAAAATGGGCGATGTCGTGTTTGTGTTCACCCTGTCGCGTGGTGTACAGCAAGCGAATATTTGCTTGAAGAGTTACTTTATTTTTCTCGGTTGCAAATCATAGTTCCATTAACTCGATGTTCCCACAAAATCAAGAAGCCACATAAACACGAATATAGAGTCTTAGAGTGCGTCCTTGGCGAATTCAAAGCGGTTGTAGCGAGAAATGACATACACGCACAAAAACAACGTTTGCTGTGAGGTTGCGTGGTTCGAGCTGTTTGACTGAAGCATCCGCTCTTACAATTTGCTGAAGTTGGGAAAATGGTGAAACAATGTGCAATTTCTGTCACGCAACTATTCCTAACTGCATTTTTTTAGAATAATTGTATATCCCCGGTTGCTAAATTTAATTAAATTGAAAAAAAGATTTAATTTATTAAATTTTATTTTTAGATGGCGCCGTGACGTGACCGAAGTTGTTGCCGTTTATGAGCCTCTGGAAAATTCAGTTGGTAAAGCTTTTTGTGCGTGTGTTTTAATGGTCGTAACAAAATTTATAATTTATTTTACACATTCCTTCATCAGGTTTGACGGCGGTGGTATTGCAGCACCCGTTCTACTCGTCTGGACTGCCATCGTGAGTTTAGATAACGACGCTTTCCACAATCGAGCCTTGATTTGCTACTCTAAAATTAACTAAGGTGCATGAGGTTGATATATATTTACCTTCAACGGCTACAGCTCTGTCAAAATGGGAACACTGGGATGGATTTTAGGACACGAGCTCAATCACGGCTTTTTTTATCCAGGTTTGTAAATGAATAATATATAATGTATTTGATAAATCTATTTGAAACTATAAATATTTTCTAGGAAATTACCACGATGAGAATGGAAACAAACGCCTGTGGTGGAACGACAAAACGTCGCAGAATTTCAGTCCCATCGACAAGTGTGTGAAGAACACGTATGATGGTCGGACGGAAGAAGAAACTGGCTTGAATGTAATATATGTTGCTTAGTTTGTTTGCATACTTGAGCAATACATAATGCATCATGCATTTTTAACAGATTAGTGGATATAAAACATTTGTCGAAAATATTGCCGATATGCAGGCCTTGCAAACTGCATTCGAGGTGAGTATCAGAGTTAATTAAGTACGACAATTAAAGCAGCTGTACGGGAGAGTTAAATTTTGTTTTAGTACTACACAGCGCGTATATTTATACAAAATCAGTGAAAAGAAGTACGGTGGGGGACCCAAAAGTAACTGAATGAATTTCCGGAGGGCAGTCCGTTCATTGAAGGACCTTCGACATTCACAAAACGTTTTTCTTTCGCGACTTTTCTAAGGGCGTACAGAAAAAAGTCAGAAAGGCGTGGTCCGGTTAAATAAAGAGGGGCGTGGGGAGGGGTTCGGGGAGAGGGGAGAAACGGTGTAATCTTATTTATGATCAAAAATTGATGCACTGAGAGGGCAATGTGTGCTGGGGCATCGTCGTGATGGAACCACCATTTCCCCATTCCACACAAATCGGGGCGTTTTCCCTCACTGATTTGCTCAAATGTAACAAAATTCTCAGGTCAAACACCTAAAAAATAGTTTTACCAGAAAAAATAAGCTCGAAGCGAACAATGCACGAAGTTTCTTGGTGTTTTTATAAGTTGAGAAGATTGAGGGTCGCCCTGAACGATGTTGGTCGTCGATCAACAATCCATCAGCCTTGAAGCGAGAAAACCCCTCGAATAACTGCAATTTTTACAAATCACCTTTTTCGTATGCTAGCTGAAGCGTTACATAAGTTTCGGCCGCCGTTTTCCCTAAAAGAAAATAAGGATTTTCACGGCCGCACTCTGTTCCTTCAAATCGGATATTGCAAAAAAACGAGAAATGATTTTAAAAAGCTTGAGGGAAAATATTCGCAACATGCCCCTAGAACTTTAGCAGACTACGCCGACCGGCAAAATGATCCGGAAGTGCAGATCGGCGTATAGAGAGCGTCTGGTCAATGGGCGGAGCCAGGGGGAGCCGGGGTGGAGGGCGAAAGCGGCAGCGCCGCCAGCGCCGCATATTACCCCCGTGATAAAGCTACGAAATAAGAATGTGCTAGGATGACCTTAAAAAATTCGCGTAGCGCGGCGCAGGATTTTCTTTCTTTCTGTATGATGCTGGAAATACATGAATATATAATTGTAATACATTGGGGAAAATGAGAGTTTCAAGGTGCTGAGTGATTTTACTGAGCATGAAAAGGTGACATTCACGAGAAAACATTTCTGAAAAATAAGGAGCAACTGCATGTGTGGGGTTCGCGTACGGGGTCTGGGTCAAAACGCCCATGGAGAAAATCCTCATTGTTCATCTTCCACTTCACCGCACAATTACTGTTTTGTATTTGTACCCACATGTCAATTTCACCACGCCCGTCTTCCATGTCAACTGAACCTTGTCAAGCGCCCCACACATGTTGAACCATGCTGTACTTGTTAATGTCGAATAAATAACTCTGAAAGCAGTAGCGGTACTTGTCGCCGCCGCGAGCGAAGTCAAAAGGAAGCTTGAGTGCGATCTGAATGTCGCCATGACGACAAAGTCACTTGCGTTGCTCTTAGAGTTACGAAGATTCACAAATTTCAACACTAGCCTGCTGAAATGAAATACTTGGATACATCCTTACCTAGAAATTGTGGTTGGAGGTATTTGTTAAGCACATGGCCTCCGCTAGGAAAATATTTGTGGCTAAATGTTAGTCGCAAGAGCTGTCAATCATCGCGCCCATGTTATTGAAAGATTTTTAGCCAAAGAGGTGACCTTATTTTCGCCCTATTCTACACAAATAATGACAAAAATGTCTACATGAACGGCTCTCGGAAGGGGTAGAGTTCCTGTGTAGGCTCCCGTAAGGAGCCATAGTTGCGTGTTCTTCTTCATAGGCGTGTCTTTCCCTCACGGCATGTTGATCCTGCTCCTCACGTGACTGAATGCGACGAATAGCGGCGCCTGGCTCAAAAGCAGGGGAATGCACACCGGGGCGCATCAAACGCCTGCTTTCCTGCACGGCATTTGATCCTACTCCTGTCGTGTTCAGATCTCGGTGAATAGCGGCGCGGCGGCACGTGGAAAACAGACGCGCAACTCTGGCTCCCGTAGGGAGCCTAAACAGGAGCTTAAGGAAGGGGTGCCGCTAAGAGCTGCTAGCGGTGGAAGCTAGTACTACGAACTGCCCGTCATCCCGAAATTCGTTCCGGTTACTTTCGGGTCCCCCCTCGTAGAATGCGATGGCAGTATCTCTGAAGAATTTATTTATATAGATGAAAATAGATACTTAAACACCCATGTGACGAAATCAACCCGCTTTAACAATATAAGAGGGTTATCACCCGTAGCAGTGTGCGGTTTGAAATTGTCATTCTAATTTTAACGACATAACTATTATTGTGTGTGGACGAGTACAACCAAAATAAACCGACATTTGTTGGGTAAGCTGCCGGTTCAAAAGAAAAGAAGGGTAGGAAAACTGAATCAACTAGAGATCTGACGAAACTAATCCCTGGAGAAGGGGAACAAGTGGGTCAAAGGACAAACACAAGTTTTCAATGACAACTGGGTGACTGGTGCGCGACCGAAAAAATCCGCCTGCTTATTTATAAAGAAGAGGTACTGCGTTTTGGGGGACGTGCTCGTTGATTCCGTCATGGGTGTTCACATAGTTGTTGTTTCTTCAATGAATATTAAACTGTGAGTTGAGCGCTTATCTTTTCTAGTGCTCCTCGCTATCTTCGTCTTTTTAGAACGTTGTGTGCATTTATCTTAAGAAATCCGAGAGTAAAATAAATGTGACAGCTTTTTTGTGTACTCTAGACGAAACAGTTATTTGTTTCCGCAGGCTCATAAGAAACTGACTGTTGACGCAGCACCCCTCCACGCCGCAGCGCTTGCCATGCATGACTGAGTTTAATGCTGACCAGTTGTTTTTTATATCACTGGCATATGTGAGTATTTTCTTCATAAATATGGAATTAAAAACGAAAGCTTTCTTTTCATCACGGGTGCACGGGAGCGCATGTATTTTCAATGAAAGGGATATTATGTTAAACAATCACGAAGGTCAGCCTCTGTACAAGGAGTTGTGGGTTGAAAGTATTGGAAGAACCACCGATCCTTAGTTAACTGAAAGGAGATTGCCGTTTGCTGCTATTGTTGTACTTGACGAAGGTAACAACAGGTGCCTAAATATAAACACGAAAGAAACCAAAACGAAACTGCCGTGTGCATTCGGTTTTGCTTTATGAAAAACAAAGCGTCGTAAATTGCGAAAGCTAAATTGATATCGAGGCGTGTCTTTTATGATTATCAAAGTGTGGGTGAACTGATTGGCGCACACTATTTTGTGTAATGGACGGATGATGCGTGATTTTATGCTTTTGCATGATGTTAATAATGGTGTTGTTCATTGCACAGCGATACTACTGAACTTTGAATATTAACCTGTTACTCAGAGGTCTAGTCTTGCACGCTCATTATGCTATTCATCTGGTTTACATAGCAGTGATCCTACCACCCAACCTGCAACTGTTCTTTTTTTTTCAACAACTTAGAATCCAACTTATATACGTTTTATATTGATATTTTAGGTTGCGAACAAACAATTATAAAGTAAATTAGTGTCTTTCTTTCATTCTGACTTGTAAGTTCATATTCTTGAGACGCGAATTCTTGTTATTACATCCTAGAGTGCACCACTAAAAAGGCGCATTGCTGTTTGTGCGGCACTGAAAATAGCACGAATGAAAATAAAGCAAATTATAATAAATAAATTTAAATGTCACCCCGCACTTCGTAGGGCTATCAATGACCTTTTATTGTCGCCGACAACTGAAGAAATGCAGAGATTGTGTTTTTAAGCTGTTCGTGATTATCACCAGAAAGTCTTTTTTTTCCAGGAATGTATTGGTCCTACTCAGAGCTTCTTATGTGTTCCTGTTTATTTCGTCTTAAAGAATACGCATTACTTGATATCAAAAAGGAGGCAAAGGGCTTCTACGAGGGAGTTTTCACTCATGGCGGTCAAATTGGTTTACGCATGCGTTTTTGTTTTTATAACCATGCATTAAAATTAAGATTAAAAGATTACAACTCAAGTTGTATTCGCTCAGTGCACGGCCGCCTTTTATTCTGGTCGTTATTATACCTACCATAAAATCCACGTTTAGGTGGCTTGGCAATTTGACCTTTAAATGTTAGTTGATGGTAGCGAAATGCAAAACAGAGAGCTACAGAAGATGAAATAAATCTGCGTTTATTCATTGCTTGTGTCTGAAACGAAGACAACTCCCTCTTTGTGTAAATTCATTAGACGAATCGAGAACACCCGAACATTGCTTCGCATGTGGGCGTTGCGATAGCCAAATGTTACGTCTCGAGGTGATAAAAGAGTGAAGGAGGAATTCTCACCTCTTCCGTGCGCAAGGTATCTTGCCAGTTTAATAAATGCACGGTTCATTTTCAGCCATTGGCAAATACGCCTTCTACGGCAGGACCTCCAGCGCGGCGGTGGGTGATCATGTTAATCGCCACTCTGTTTAAATAACAACAAAACGTTTTTTTACAAATACAAAAAAACGTGTTTTATTGTTGAAGAATTCTTTATACATGGTGAACTTTCATGATAAATCTCTACCTGTTCATGCTAGGCGCGCAAGGGGTTCAGCACCAAATTCTTTACATATTTTTGATGTTGGAATGTATCAACCTTCAAATTCTTGAATATTTCGCACTTTTTGTTTTCAGCTCTAGCGAATTGCTGCTCGGACGTTAAAACATCCGTTGCGCTCATAAATATACATCTGAATATAGCATTTCGAAATGTCGGGAGTGTTCTTTGACTTATTAAATCTGAATTTGAGTTATTACAGGTTCCCCTAAGAGTATTCCTGTTTTGTTCTACAGAGCTTTTGCAAAAACGATCAGGCAGCAGAAATGAGGGCTATTGTTGAGCGGGACAGTCACGCCCCTTCTAAAATAAGGTACATTTTTATCATCATAGCTTTCACAACATTTCTTGAACTGAACTCAAGGAAATTTCCCACAGTTAAAAGTTTTGAAATTTCTTAATTATACATGTAAATCTTATTAGTCTTAATCATTTGCTACCTCTTTCAGGGTCAACCGGCAACTTGGTAATTCTCCACTTTTTTTGAAGACATTCAGCTGCAGTGCTACCAGTCGAATGAATATAACAAACAAATGCTACGTGTAAAATACGCCAGTAATATTTGCATTTACTAGTCAAATAATTACACAATAAACGTGCTCAAAATATCTGAGAGCTGATTATTCATACTTTAAAAATTGCGTGTGTTGCAAGTGACATGTTTAATCTACGTCGAAATGTAACATGTAAATATTTTCTTGACAAATGAAGACCAAAAGTACGAATCGATAACTAACATATTAAAAATGAGCATGCAAGAGCAATAAATAAACTAAAAAGAGCAGGTCAGTAACCCACACTTTTTTATTGTTTTGAAAACAAAATAATATAATTCAGGAAATAGAGAGTAGGAAGGCAGGATGTGGACATTTATCCCGTCGAGCCATGCCGCGTTAGACTTTAGTCGGCAGGTGTTGCCTTTTTAATTTAATCGCATTGTATTTTGTTAATGTCCAAATCCGAAAACAACTTAAAACAAAAATAGGTGGCGAGATGGGCTAGCGCGCACCAGCACCTAGCACGTGAAGCGAAAGCTCGCACTGCAGAACCTAGGGATTCTGGGCTCAATCTCCACCCCTGCCTGTTTCGGTCTGGATGAGCATCGTACAGGCGTGTGGTCGTGTATCACTATTAGGGTTGTAAAAGTTACTTCAAAAATGCACCTAAGATACAGTTACAGCTACTCATACGAAAAGATATCTAGGTACGTACCTAGGTACTCGCTTAAAAATGTACCTAGGTACAGGTACAGTTATTTCAAAGATACTTTATTTATTTATTTTTTTCCAAATTTGTCAGAATATATTGAAAAAGATGTTTTTTTTTACTAATACACACAAAAATTAGTTCAATAAATGTGCATTATTGTTGTCAATGCGAGAAATAAGAAAACCCGCATTCACATGAGCATTCCAGAACATGTCATCTTTCTCACTTAATTGCTCTATTTGACTTGAGAATCAGAACCGCCTCAAAGTGTTTCTGACGTCTTCGATCGCAGTTTAGTAGCAATTGTTCCTCCTACGCTAAAAACGCGCTCCACCACCGCACTGCTGGGAAACCGAGTGTTGAAATTTAATAACACACTTTTCAGCAGCGGCATGTGCATGAGACACTCCAGACTTCTTGTCAGAGCAGGTTCGGTGCACTGTACAACCTGCTCCTATGAACCAGTTGAGGACGATGTTTCGAAGTTAAAAAAGTGCCCGCAGTCTTCTTTGTTCCCTTTTTGCTCGCCTGGCGACGATTTTGTCATAGTTAATGCTTGCATAAGTTCGTTCTTTAGATAATCCCAGGCCCGCTTCCGTTGCGCTTCGTTGTTTATCCACGCTACCCTAAATCTTGGATGGCACAAGGCAGATATTATCGAATGGTTTTGTTCTGTAGAATATAATTGCGATTTTGCGGTTTGATATGATAAATAAAAACGATTGGTGATTCTGTGAAGCTGAAGGGGCGGACAAGTACCCACGAGACGCGATAATGAAACTCGGTAGGACGATTGGAACAATCGTACAAAGCACTTTTTGGATCCATGGTTGGACGAACACGATCTAGAGCGGCTTCAGGGCGGTCGGATGCGAATGCGGGCTCTACCTGAGGTCATTGCAGCATATATATTCGAGAAAAGTCGACACGAACGGGCATCGCACCTGCTTCAGTTGACCGAGACGTTCGAAGCGCTTGGGAGCTTTCCAGAGAGCGCCTCCGTAGCAAACGGGAAGTTAGACGTGGGGTAAGGGGGGGGGGGGGGGGGGGGGGCGGGCGTTGGAGGAGAAGGAAAGAACTGCGCCACTTTTCTTAGATATAGGGGCTTTCACAGAAACTGCGCACATCTTTCAAGTTTACTCCTCCTTTGTATAGCTGTCAGAGCAGTTTCAAACACGCAATGAAGTTGACTTCGGTTTCAGATGAAGAAAGCAGGTCGCTATTTTCCCTAAAGGCATTTCCAAGGGGACTCGATAGATTCATGTCCGACGAACGGCATCGCTGATCCACCGTTCGCTCAAATGAACACCGCCATTCGCTAAAGTGTCGTTCGATTAACAATCTTGGGCGGGGCTTCATTCGCTAAAATGTCGCTCGATCAAGTCAGCGCCTCGCAGGTCTTAACCAATTCAACGTTAATCACGGTACATGGTGGTGTGTTACTACCTCAATAATTATCGTTGCTACCATTTTGACCATATGAATAAAAAAGTACCTATAAAAAGTAACTTCACGTAGTTACAAATTACTGGAAAATGTACCTGAGATACAGATACAGATACCGAGAAATGAATGTACCTATATTTGTACCTCAGGTACAACGAAAGTATTTAGATACCGATTTCCAGTTCCTTACCTAGGTACTTTACAACCCTGATTACTACTGCGTGGTGCACGTTTAAGACCCCAGACTAGCGGTTGTAATGCAATGGCTAAATATCTCATTTAGAGCTGGGAGACAAGTCGCCCGTTGATGCAGACAAGTTCTTTGTCGTATAAAAATACATACACCCCAACTTTTCATCGCATTGAGCCCCACACTTTGACCCAAAAGGGTGCACAAAACACAAATCATTTAATGAGAAATACGATTGCGATTTGTGCTGTTTCTAATATCATAAAACTTTACTTTGCGTACCATAAATATCATGATCTATACTCTTTGTCACTAGCTGTGTTCAGTGCAGGCGGGGCGAAGGCAACGCCAGGCGAAGAGAGAAAGGAGGAGCACTAGGAAGGCGAGACGCGCGAGGGGTCAATGGAAGGCGAGGGGAGAAAGGGAGAGCACCAGGAACGTTAGAAAGGAGAAGAGGTTTCTCTCCTCCTCCCCAGGCTTCCTAGTGTTTGCCCTTTTAAACAAAAAGGCGGTGTTTCATTTGCCGAAGCGGACCTATTTTGTTAATAAATCTCACGTATGAGTACCATTTTGAGCTCACAAGTAAGCATTTCGCGACCTCCCCCCTCCCCCCCCCCCTCCCCCCCCCCCCTCCCTACTTCCCGCCCATAAACGCGAATGTGGGCTCCCACATAATGTGGCACATCTAAAGGGCCTTTGACGACAGTGTCTTGCCTCCTATACTACCCACAGCACGATGTAGGAAGACATAGTTGTCTGAACAAGAGCAGAAATGGGGCCGAAATTTCTTTCAAGTTCGCACCTGCCCCGGCAGGGCACTGTCGGGCTTGGTCTACCGCGCAATCGTGGTCGTGCGCTGCGTGGTCTCTAAAATATTTGGGCGAATAAGGACCAGTTCCTCGAGCTTTTTTATGCTGCGCCATCTGACGGCGTTTGCAAGAAATGCGAGCGAATCTTCGACACACTTCCCCGGTGACGTAACAGTGCCGTTCAGACACCTCTCTCTTCCACCGTGGCCCACATAAAGGGAGTCTCCCCCAAGAAGAATACAAAATACGTCACTGGAGCTTCCGATTAGCTCTACAGATGACCTCAATATTGGTGACATACGCTAGAAGCGGCGGCAAAGATAACGAATGCGCGTAGCCCCGTGCGCGACCGAAAGCGTCGCTGTTGTCGGCCTTGCACGATTGGCCGAACGCTGACTATGACGTCGGAAAGGGGATTTATCATCGACGGAAATAAGAGGAATGAAAGAACTTTAATTTTGACGGTGTTCGCAGTGTTCCTTTGAGAGCACAATGATTTCAAGCTTCCACCATGCTAATAACAAACACCATCAAGCTTGTTGTTTGCAAGGTAATGACGTCACAAGGGGGAACCACAGGAGGACGCCACCAAAACATCTCGCCGCTAATAGTCACTAACAAGAAAACGGCATGAAGGACTTTCAGTTTTCCCGCCTACAAGGAGAGTTTCCCACCTTCGATAACGTTTTGGCGTGGGGTGACACTCGAGCGTGCACGCGCAGCAAAAGCACGACGGAAGGCACCAGGTGCGTACCGGAAGCTGGGCACCAGCCACAAGCGCCTAGCTCCGATTGGAAGGATTAGTGGCTAGACGTGCAGACTAGCTGTCTTTGTCCCTGCCAACTTTGCCCCTCCAATCAGTGCGAACAAGAGCATCGTCTGCTCCTCGCGCGCGGTCTGGCGATTTGCCTTCGACGTTCGAAAGTCAGACACTGCGCGAGAAGCAGACGACGCTCTTCTTCGCTCTGATTGGAGGAAGAAAGCGGGTAGAGACTAAGGCAGCTAGCCTTCGCTCTCCTTGCAATCAGAGCTTGGCGCTCTGACGTCACAGCACGCTCTCATCTCCTCCTCCTTCAGTTTCTATCCGCATAGTCTTGCGGCGTCCTAACCCGTGGCTGTACCCATTTCCGTCGACTGGGCCGGCTGCAGACAGCGCTAGAATAGAACGGACATTTCCTCTGTAGCCCGGTTTATGACTTTTAGATAAAGCGCTGTCTTACGGAATAAGTGACCCGTTTTGAACTTTGTGTTTTAATTAGTACTTATTTAATAGACAAATGTTTGGCTCGTTTTCCCAGGCGGCACTCCCGACCCTCTGCTTCACGTGAATTACTATTGACTTATCTGTTCTCAAATTACTTATAGACCCGAGTTCACCATTCAGTCATCTTCCAATATGCAAATGTTATCAAACTACTTCGACAGATGTCGCCTTTGATGCAGTGTAAAACGCTTATGAAGGGTGGTAAATCTGTGCGTGATGATCGTTATCAATACATGTTGACTTTTAATAATTTTGAAAGTGTTGTGAGGTTTTTGTCTATACTTTGTTTCACCTTTAGTACGGTGCAGCCGTCTTAAGGAGTGAATTAGATCAATCATACTGCGTGAAAAGCTCAAGTCACCAGGCATTCTTTATACATGATTATTTTAGCGATAATAGAACAGTGCAGAAACATGACGAACAGCCTGTTAGGGCATTTCTGACACTGTTTGATTCTTTCCTTGAGCTCATAGTGTCGGCAGTCTCCGGGTTTAAGGTGAAACAAAGTATGGGGAGGTCGGGCGTACGGGGTTTTGTTATCAGCTTGTCGGTGTTTCGCTCCTAAACATCGAGTGCACGCATCATCTTAGCGTTCCTCTAGATTCCTTTTAGAGCGCAGCTCTTAGGCGCCCGTTTCCGGCTTGAGCGGCGTCGCCGTAGCCGTCGGCGTAACCGCGGCGACGTTTCGGCTAAGTGACGTTTCGGCACCGTGCCGAAACGTCGCCGCAGGGTCGCGTGACGTCACGGGGGTCACGTGACCCCCCTGATGGGGGTCCTGAGGGGGTCACGTGACCCCCGAGACGTCACGTGACCCCCGTGAGGGCACGAGGGTCACGTGACTTCACGGTTACGCCGACGGCGACGGCGACGCCGCTCGGAGGGACGAGTAGCAGGCAGGATGAGGAGTGAGGAGGAGGGAGGAGGGGTATACCCTCCCCTCAGTACCCTTCCCTCCTCCTCTTCTAGAGCTCCGCTCTAATTCGGCGTTACAAGGAGTTGTAAACGGCTTTCATTTTCTTCTTTTAAATTAAGCTTCAGTTTAAAAACACTAGCAAAAGCTTTCATGTCGTTAGTTGTAATCTCCAGAATTAAGCACGAGTTTCAGAAGCAAACTTCTTAAGACTTTCGACTTTATTGATTAACCTTTAAAATTAATGTATTACTGCTTTAATCGCGATTACGTTTTTCCGAATTTAACCGGTTTAATTCAGATGTATCAAAATAAAATAAAAATTAAACGGTTTCCCCCTGCTTTCTGTTTCTTTTCGTCGTCCAAAACTGAAACACCGGCACCTTCGTCCGTGGGACACAAATAGAACAGTAACATTCATCATGATAAACCGAGGTTTAGGAGGAAAAAAAGATGATAACCTTACCCGAGACCCGTCTTTATTCAAGTCGATCATAGGCTTCACTGAAGTCAGGAGGCCGTCTTCATAGGCTTTAGCTTCCCAAAGATTGGGTATCGGCGACGCTGTCGACGGTTCCTTCGAAAGCCGACGACTCACGTAAGGTACCAGCCGCGCTTCGCGTCATTCAGTGGGGACAGTCCAACAGAAAAGACTGTTTACTGATCTGGATAAATGACTGGACATTCATGGGGCCAATGTCGGATATTCTGCTTACTCCTGTTAAGGTTTCCGTAAACGTAGGGTGAACTTAGAGAAAAACGTGAATGGCATGTAGCAATCATGGATGAGTTTGAGCGGGGTTACCTGTCGGCAGCCGCGGGGCCCGAGTAGCGACTTCGTTCGCTCACGACTGAAGCTGGCCCGGCCTTCGAAGACAATCACAGGGCACCCGCTCATGATCGCGGATCGTAATTACAAAAATGTGAACCATGCGCAATGACGACGGAGCATTAATGCGAATGAATATGGTGCACACACAAGCACACACATACCCACAAAAAGCGTTTTCTGAAGCATTAAAGGCGTTTTAACGGAATCCCCGAATACCTAAAATGCGTCCAACCGTGCGTCCGTCCTTCCGTGAATTTTCCTGCTTGATTGGCGGGGTAATTGACCTGGCCTGACATCACATGTGTTGCATGCCATTTCAGTTTCCCGGCTAAATTTAACGGGGAAAGTGATGTCCCGCCAGAAAAACAGGAAAAATAAATGGTGTGTGTGTGTTAGTGTGTGTGTGTGTGTGGGGGGGGGGGGTGGGGGTCTGCAGAAAAGAAATACGCGATTGCATATAAGAGGGTGGGGTATACGTCGATGGCTACGAGGCCTGGACGTCGTGGCACAAAACTCACACATATTCAACACACAGAGGGAAAGCCAGACCTGCACCTCCAGGCTCGTCTCAAGCACAAACTCTACGAGTGAGCGCAATGTTTCGGCCTGGATGTGTGGTGGATCAGGCGGGAAGACCCAGTCCTCCAGGCAGGCAACTTGACCTCCGCGCGAGCGCTTCTTTGGCTTCAGCCCCTTAGGAGACCACAGCAGGTGGTCGAGGTTGGCCGTCCTGCCTTCAATGCAAAAGTTAAACATCTTGCAGAGTGAAAGCCCGAGACCTTCCAAGTCGCCCGCCTTGCGGGTGTGCAGCTGGTTTTCCCCTTTGAATTTAGCGCCAAAATGAATATCACATGACGTTTTAGCCAATTCAGTTTCCACGTTAAATTTAGCGTGAAAAATTAATGTAACGTGGTTTGACGTCTGATGGCGTAAAGGTTCCAGTAATATGAAGTGGAACATCAAAAATAAATATCGCTGCCAATTTTTTTTTTACTTTATTTTTATATTTGAGAAATCGTGAATACACTCCCTCTCAAATTCTTCGTTCTCTTCCGGAGTGTCCTCATCTACCTTTGGCTCAGTTGAAGAGACGTGATCTTGACTAATACAAACTGAGAAGTCATTTCCCGAAGAGAAGGGAGAGATGCGGTCTGTCATGCGCCAGTTTTTCTTGCTCACTATTTGGTATTACGCGGACACGTATGAGTGCACCAGTATGGAAGGAAAACTGTAGGAGACATTTAAGTTTAGTATAAATTTTAGGGGTAAGTTTCTAATCTAAAGCAAGCTCATAAGGCCGTATGGGTAGCGGCAACTTACGACAACCGAGCATTTGTTTAGAGAAGCTGATACTACTGTGAACAAGATATCGAGCTCGCCCTGCCGAAAAATAGTACCGAACTTTCTTACTTGCGTAGCTGAAGCAATAATCTGTGTCTTTGAACTGTCCTGAACTGCACATCGGCGTTGGTTCCCAAATGAAAATGTACATTTCGTCAAATATAACATGATAAAAAAACAATCAAGGAAAATAAGTGTTGATTTGCTGTTTTTTTAAATAGTTTGACAGAAACTGAAGTAAACCGATTACTCGATTAATTAATTAAAAAAACGAAGGCGATTCATCTGGTTAGCATTTGTTTTATCAGGCATTAGCATTGGAGTAAATTATTACCCCCAGGGAAACGCCTGGGTGTATTAATTTACTCCCAGGCATTGTCCTAACTGAGAGTATAGTTTTAATAAGTCCCAGCTTCTGAGGTAAATGATATAATTATCGCAGGGCTGTTTACATTAAATTATAATGAAGCTAGCCAACAAATTGCTTCAGTGTATTTAAACAGCAAACCATTCAGAAAACCGCCATTATTTGGCATCACAAATTTACGGATGATAAAAACGCAGTGAAATCGGGTTTCCATGTCATCCGTTTGACATGTTTACTTTGTTGCGTATCAAACGCACGTGGATTCAACGCCAACATTGGGTTGTAAGATATATCTATACTATACTCATCAATTCTCTATACTATACCAATATACTTACACTCCCTCCTAACGCCTTTTATATCTGTATTCATCAATTGTCACGAATGACAGTTGATGAGGCGACGAAAACTTAAACAAACTAAACGTTTAATGAGGCAAACTTGCACCAAAAACAAAACGGGAACAGAAAATAACAATAGAGCGTCGCGGGCGTCGATGGCGGCGTAACAGCAGGATCGAATGCTGGGGCGAGACTGCTCCCGCTCGCCACGCGGAGCCCCTTATGTACACACGTGGGCTTCTGGAACAATCGGCGTAGAAGATGCGGCGCGTAGAACACTCTGACCTCGAACATGCAACAGAGTTCTCGAATTCACCAGAACACCAAATTGCAAGAATAAGTAAAAGACGCGTCGCTCCTAGGAATCGAGCCCTGGCTCTTCGCGTGGGAAGCATGCACGACAACCGTTAGGCCACGGCCGCGCTGCCTACTTGGCCAGCTACGCACGCGGCAATATCAATACTGTTTGGTAATACGGAATAGACAGATCTCACTAGGAGTTGCGAGACGCCACCGCCGCCGCGTTGCCTTTTGTACCTGTAGTTCTCCACAGTTTTACGGCCGCGTCAATGCGCGTTGTACACCCGGCGTTTTGAAGTTTTCATGTTGGCACGAGACTTTTAATCGGCTGTTATCTCACGGTTTTCAATAGGTTGCTTCACCTGTTGAGTGCCAGGGCGCTACAATACCAGCTCCAAGCAAACAAACATAGGATTTTATGTCTTCCCTGAAGAAAGCAGTCCGCATATCAACAGAGCCGGACGGAGCGGCAGGAAAATGAGCGTTTTCCGATTTGTTTAACTATTCGTTTTACAATTTATATCAACTCCATCGCACGTTAGCTAAAAAGTGCAAGATTACCGGGCACGAGACATAGTAGGGCGTGCCGATGTGTTCCGTACGTTAGAATCTCCCTGAGCGTTCGCTCCCTAGCGGTACGTCCGTTGGTCTATCTCAATCGGGACCTCCGCACTGCTTCGAGGCGCCGTTCTTAATACACTTGTTGATCGACATATTTTTGTGGTTATAACTTTTAATGCGACGACATGTTTAAAGCAAAACTGTGCTACAAGAGATTAGGACAATCACCAAGGAAAAGCAGCGATTTCCGATATCCATCACTTGAAATAAAACGACTTTTTCGAAAGCAGTCTTCTTTTTTTTTCAAACTGAACATAAAAACGCACCGCATAATGCAATTCAAAAGTGCACCACTTACCGCCAGAAATGTAACAAACGAACCTCACCCACATTATTGTGGTCTATTATGCCAAAACTAGACTTTGGTTATCGTTACTGACATATTTTGCATTTATTCCAATCGAGACCGCAGAAAAAGAGCTTCCAGCGTCGGGCGACTCTACGCATAGCCTCCTCTATACTAACAAAACCTTACAGCTCGATGACGGAGCCGTAGAGTGCCCAGTCACAGATTTGGAGTGCGCGGATCTGGTAGCAGAGAGCATTTCTCGGGAAGCCTGCAGTCAACGCATAGTTTTTCCTGCGGCGAGGACCCCAAACATGGTTTTCAAACCCGACGAAAAAAGAAGCGGTAGCGCGCGGAACGCGAGAAGCGAGAACGAACATTACATCGCTAGGAACAAGGGTGTTTCGGCGCCTCGCCGCAGCGGGGCGCCCGTTACATGCGTGTTGTCGGCCGCCCTACCTTTTCACTTTCGGCGGCCGCGTTTCGTGGCGATCTGCCAGGCTTTCTCAGTATAGAGGAGGCTATGCCACTGCAATCGTCGAACGCTTTAAAACGCGGGACGCCGGAGTCTTACGTAACACTTTCGCATTCGAACCCGTTGGCAACCCAAACTCAACATTCAAACCTTGCGCAATAAAAAAAAGAAAGAAATTGAATAGAAACTGTGCACAAGAACTCATCTCCACCCCAAAGTTTTCAGGTGTCTGGCATGGTTGCTTCTTTCTGAGAGTTGCAAGTTGTTGTGGCGCGTCCGGCATGTGGTCTTTCTGTCAATTGTTTCTTCTTTGTGTGCAGGCTTCTCTCCGCAGTTCCTCTGTACCCTGTCGCACAGGCTGCCAACCGGAATGAAATGACTCTTAGAAAACTATAAATACCCTAGAAAGTCTAATTATCTCGTCTTACTTCATTGTCGATTGAAAGTTATGCTGAAGCCTGAGGCCTACACTACGAAGCTCAGTTTTCCACCTACACATTTGATGCTGTTCCGCGGTGAAACAACCAGCCGATGGTCCTTCGAATTTTTTTGTTCTTTGCCATTGAACAACATGTTTACTTTTTTCCAACTTTATTAAGAAGTCCGAGCAGCCGGAGTGCTTGAGTAGTGGTGTCGTCGTTTTTTTCCCATGGCCACAGCGTAGACTTGTACGCGTTACTACTGAAAAAAGTGACCAATTAAAATTGCAATTACTTTTTTGAAATAGTAAGTAATCACAAAAAGCGATTAGTGCATCACAAAAGTAATTAAAAATTTACCATAAATATTTGATTACTTTTCACGTTACTTCTTTAACTTTCCTAAACCGAAACACAAAATGCATATATGTGATAAAAGTGGTTACATTTTGTTCCTTTTTGTTATTAACACCTTGCTGAGGTTCAACGGCAGTTGTCGTTCGAAGCTCTTGACCCGTGTAGTGAAAATAAGACACCCTCGACAGCTCGGCAGTCAAAACCTCGAGGAGCGCGTTGACATTCTAATCCTTCTGGTATCTTTGCATTTTTGTTTACTTGATTAGGGGCAAAACGAAAGTGTCCAACGTTGGAGCGACATATACGAGTGACGCACAAGGCAGACAGTGGGATTTTTCACGGAATAATACTCAACTCAATAATTTCAGATATTTATTAAACATATAAATAATTACTTGTAATTGATTACTGAAAAATAGTTACAGTGAACGTTACCGCAGATAAAAATGTAATTAAAGCTCTAAAAAATGGAAAACAAAATGCAATTGATATCATGCAATCATTTGCTTGTAACTGGTTGTGTACAAGTCTGTCACAGCGGGCACACCGCGTGAACGCAGTGGGTTCACACATTAAGGAAGACGAAGAAGCAAACGACGACGAAGCAGACCACAAAGATATCCTAAAGCGATCACTGGAACTGCTTTTCTGCGCTTTTTGACAAACTAATACCCCGGTCAGACGGGCACGTTAAAAGCCTTCAAAACGCACTCCTTTTAGGAATCGACGAGTCAGCTCGCGATCCCGCACTTATCAGCGTGCGCTGGTTCCCCGAACCTTTAAAGGAGTTCGTTCTGAAGGCCTGTAACGTGTCCGTCTGATTCGGAATCGCAAACAACACAATATGAAGTACAGACATGGAGTAGAATCCAAGCTGATACCGGGGCGTCCGAAATGATGGTGTACGATGATGTACACGCACCACAGCCCTATGCAGCCGGGAGGCCGGAAAGCGATGATTACAAATATTATAGCGGCGGCACCACTTCCGCAATGGGCGGTGCACCTGTGCAGTCCGCTTGGTGACATCAGTCTATTAAAAAAAAAATATTGTGATAGCTTTAAAACCTATGATCGCACCTATGATCGCATGTATTATTTTCTATTGGGTCCCATACCCTACATCTTATGACTCTAGGAGGCCTTGATGCCTTTATCACAAAACCTTAAAAGAAACACATAATGAAAAATTTATGGACACTCACGTGCCCCATTTTTGATAAGACCATACAAACGTCCCACATAAAACAAATATGAAGATTAAGTAGTTCTATTATGAGACAATTTAAGTGGTTCAATACCATCCCGCTTAACATATACACGTATAATACACTCAAAACAAACAAATCATTGTCGGTGCCGTGGGCTAAACAGCTTCGCTGGTCATCCACATTCACAGGGTGGAATGGCTCACCATTTGTTCTCCTTCTCCAGGCAGAGGGGAGAAAGTTTCCGCCATCTCGCCTCATCTTATTTCGGTTACGTTTTTCTAGCACGTCGCGCGCGTTGTATCAATAACTGTTGTCGAGTTGATTGAGCTTCAGCATCAGCTAAGACAGCCAGTAATTCCGTCTCCCAGTTCAAACGTGCACAGCATATTGGTTGCATTGATGTTTTCACCACTAATTCCTACTAAAAAAAAAAAAACATTTGAAATTCAAACGGGTGGCAAACTCGTCGACCCGTTTGAATCAAACGGGTGGCACACTTGTTGATCCCTTTGGATCAAACGTGTGTCATGTTCCTCCGAGGGGACGAGGGCAGGTCGAAAGACAAAACGACACATAAGTAGACGAACGAAAATTAATTTACTCACAAGCACAAAAAAAATAACAAAAAGGAAAATTATAATCAGAAGCGAAAGAGAAAATAATAGAGTGATTAAATAGCTATAGTGACTACAGTCAGCCTCGGTCGTCTTTGAATGGGAGCTGAGAACACTCACAGTCTCGAGCGTTGATCTTGCTTACGACGGAACCAGGCTTTGTTCTTCGATGTCACGGGTGTGGGTCCAAGCTTGCTCGGAGCTCTGGGCCACCCAGCGCCGGTTCGATGGTGTCGCTCGACCAATCAGGCATGCGGCCTGGGTTGACAGGAATGTTGCGAGGCCACCCCTTCGTGTCCGTCTTCGAGCTCAACATCCAATGCTTCGAGCTTCAGGTACGAGCAGCAAGCACGACGTCGCCCGGCTCGATGGTGGCGAAAAGACCTGGAGCGGAGCCAGGGTTCACCAGGTGCGCAGCCTGGTCTGCCGGGAGCGTTGGCGGGTCAACTGCCGCCTTTCAGGTTCAGTCGTTGAATCCCCGCTCGAGACACACACCTCGTGCCCTCCGTTTGTCTTTAGCTCTTCTTCTTCTTTTCCTTTTTTTTACGTAACTTCTCTAACCCGTTGTCACTCCAAGAACGTGACATTCCCCCCCACTTGAAGAGCCTCGATTTACGAGGCGTAGTATCGTTGTGCTGCTGAGATGTCGAAGAGCAGCCCTTGGCATCGGCGAGCACCATAGCCGCACTCACACACACACATCCGCGCACAAAAGGCACCATGAAATAAAACACAAAAGTTTGGATAATATTTACAGCCGTGTCCTCCTGTTCAAACCACTTCTTGCACATTAGGTTTCCTTCAGCCACAGAGAACGTCCTGCTCGTCGTCTCAGTCCGTCCCTTCGCGCTAGGCAATTCATTTTTTTTTCTAAACTTCTCTAAAGTTCGCGTTGCCCTTCAGCGGCACCGTTTCCGCACTCTTAACTTTGTTTCAATATTCGTAGAGCATAGCTAGAGTCTCTATGTCCCTGGAGTACAAAAGATTACACTATTTAGAAACCCAAACACCCGTCGTTCGGCTCTTTATACTCGACTCATGAAGTACACTTCTACGTTGTCTCTTCCCTTAATGTATTCGACATGAAAACTTTAGTATTGCAATGCCATAATCCATCTCATAACTCTGCTGTCAGTATGTTTGGCTCTGTTCAAAAGCTCTAACGACGGATGGTCGGTCTGTACCCTGAAAGCTCGCCCATACAGAAACAACTTGAATCTGGCGACGGCCCTTACCAACGCGAGGCATTCTTTTTCGGCCGTAGCCCGGAACATCGGAGACGATCTCTCTGAATTCTTCGATCAGCGCACGCACTTCGGCGCTTTTTATTTGCATCCAAATTCTTGTTTACATTAACGTCCTTCCATCCTTGTCGCTTCGTACATCTCGGTGCGATAGGTCCAATAATGTCGATGGCTACTTCCTGAAAAGGCGTCTCGGCGTGGGCATATTCCCCAAAGGCGCCCTGCCCACTTTGCCTCTTGACACCGAGCGCTGACAGACGTCGCATGATCGGACGTACCTTTTGATATCGCTTTGCATCCCCGGCCAGAAAAACTCTTCTGCCACCAGTCCCAGCGTGTTCTTTATGCCTTGGTGCCCGGACATGACGCCATCATGCGCGAGTGTCCTCACCGCCGGTCTGAACTTCTTCGGGAGTACCAGTTGAATCGTCTTTCTCCCCGCCGAATACTCGACAGACCTGTATAGCATGCTGTTTTTCACAAAGAACTGGAACTTCGACCTAGACTTCGACCTTCTCGTGATTTGCCCAACTTCATCAAAACACCTTCTGAGCGAGTCGTCTTCTCTCTGCTCTCGAGCGAGTGCCTCTGGAGTCGTATCGATAATTGATACCTGCGGCACGTTCAGGCATAACTCTTCGTTTTTCCTTTCTCCACTTCGGGGGACACTTGTGTCATGGGTTGTAGCAACTTCCGCCAAATTCGCGTGACGTGAGCAGTCGTTGTTTTGCCTGCACCGGACATCTCGTGGACGTCCGCCCATATCTCCGATCCTTGGTTTACCACTGCACCGCCGACAGGACTTTCTTCTTTCACTTCAAGTGCGTTTTCCCATCCAGGATCTGGATCATTCGTACTTCGGATCTGCGGAATATTCCCCAGCACCAGATCGTAGAGTGGGTCACTGATACATTTCGCAAGAACCGTTCCGGTATAAAATGGCGTCTGAATCGAAATCTTCGCCTCTGGTAGGTTCTTGACTGTCCGGTCCAATAGGAAAACGGCGCTCGATCTTCCAGTGAAATCCTCCGGAGGGACCAGGTCCTTTCTGACCACTACTGTATTACACCCAGTGTCCCTGAGCACATTTATTCGCTTGTTCCCTAGTTAATTCCACTACAACCAGTTCATCTAGGGTTTGGCCAGTTCATATCCAAACTGTTTACAAATCGTTTTTTTTTTTTCAATAGGGGTACTAAAACTCTTTATGTAGGTGAATAAATAATTTTAAGCCATAGAAGGTGCCCGCTGCAGGTTCGTGGTGGAAGCACACTTCCCCAAAATACTTGGTTTGCTCTATTGCAACGTGGTTTTTTCAAAGTAGCTACATTAAGCACGTCTTATCTCAAAAAGCAGGGCGAACCTCACAAAGTGTTTGAAGAATCACGTAGTAAAACTCTTTGAGTAGATCTTTAAATAATTTTAAGCCATGCAGCTTGCACGTTGAAGGTTCCTGGCGGAAGCGCACTCCCCCCAAAAACTCCTATGTATGCTCTTTTGGAACGTGATTCTTGAAGTCGCCACATCAGCGCCTCATCTGAACAACCAAGGCGTATCTCGCAGCATTCTAGTGGAATAATAGACTAGAACCCTTTCAGTATATGATTTATATGATTAATCATTCTAAGCTATATGGGTTGCACGCTGCAGGTTCCTCGTGGAGACAAACTAAGAGGTCGCCGGGAAGCCTCGGACCACCAACCTAAATAAAGGAGAAGACGTCCAGGAGGGGATGGGCCTTCGGCCCCTCGCCCACCACCACCACCATGACCTCTATTCCCCGTGACCCATTTCCTCAGTCAATAAAGTTTTATCTCTCTCTCTCTCTCTCTCTCCCCGAAATACTCGAGGGTTGCTCATTTGGAATGTGATACTTTGGAAGTTGCAACATTCAGCGCCTTGTGTCTAAGCAACCAGGGCGATCTCTCAAAGTTCTCCAGGAAATCATGTATTAAAACTTTGAGTTGTACTACACTTCACAAACTTTTAAGCCATATAGGTTGACAGCTGCAGGTTTGTAGCGAAAACGCACTACCCCCCCCCCCCCCACCCCCCCGAAAGAAGGAAAAAAACGTGTAGGATTTTTTTAATTCGATTTGTTCGAAGTATTCGCATGCAGAGGCTCTTATCTCACCAACCAGACCTCATCTTGCAAAGTTTCCGGGGAAATACGTAGTAGAACACTTTGAGTAGATATTATAACTGCTTCAAGTATTCCTTTTTTTTTTTTTGCGAACAGTAAACGACATAATAGCCTTTCTAACAGTGGGGACGTTTAGCAAACTGTTACCGAGTTCCGAGTACCGCAGGACCTGAGCTTTTGAAGCATGCTTTTAAGTGCGCACCCGGGTGACACCATAACCACGGGGCGCCAGAATAAGAGCATGCTTTAAAGGCTTTGGTACTGCGGTACGCGGAACACGGTAAAGGCTCTTTTATATTCCGACATTGAGCGCAGCGAACGCAACGTAACGCAGAACGCGCGCCTTTCATTGGCCGGCGAGCGGGAACTCTAGATCTGCGACCAATCCGTGTGGGCTGGGCTACGCCAGGCTTGTTACGCTCACCATCGGAGTGTAACCGAGCTTTGGCGGTTTGCTATAAGTCTGTATAGTCACGCAGCCATCGCTGTCATTATTCGCCTCCCACCTAAATAGACCGATATCACCAGCCAGTTTTGTTACGCCGTCGTTGCTGCAATGCATCGAGGTTACTATGCATTTTTTTTTGAACGTGGGACAACTTTGTTGAAGCACCGTTCGCGCAAAGCAGGAGACGGTACGTAGAGTCTCGAGAACTGCCGTATGTCTCCCCTGGGCTAAAGCTATGGCAGCGTCACGCATACGCCGAACGCTTGGTGAAATCGGTCTGTTAGTTCCATCGCGGTGTAAATGTATTTGTTTTTCTGAACCTTGTTTGCATTGTTTGTGTTTTTGCAGCCTGTTTTACTTGCAGCACTGTACCTACCTGTTAAAATCCCAGCTGGGTATTGCAGTCTTAATAAATAAAATCGCGAGACCGTCGTTCAAATGGGTGATACACGATAGACCCCAATCTCAAACGCCCCGCGTGAAAAGCCCCCCACCATAAGCTCCATTTATTTTTGCCACAGTTTCCAAATTCTCATTCTTAAAAGACCGTAAAACAAAAGCCCTCAATCTCAAAAGCCCCGCGTCAAATCCCCCCCCCCCTCCCCCGTCTCAGCAGCCAAAGTCATGTACGCGTCAATGCGTATCGTTTCGTTGTTTTTGCCTTTTAAATGAAAGGCGCTTTTCTTCTTTTTCTTTACTTCTTGCTTGAACGCACACTGGGTTAAGGACAGCGGCTCGTTCGTCAAACAAGCCGCTGTCCCTAGTTTGTTGTTTTTGTTGCTCATTTTATGAACGAACACTAGACTAGGGGCAGCGGTTCATTCGCAGAAACACTACTCGTACCGTGACAATTCGCCGCCTGGGCTACCTATTTGTTCACAAATTATGTTTACAACATGTGTATGGTGACAGGGACACCTAGATTCCACAAAAGCGTTGCATCTTCTGAAGAAAGTCATCCAGGTTGAGGGCACCGTCCCGCAGTCGTTCCTCCAGATCTTTGATGCTCTCGTCCTTGTCGTTCCCCTCTTGAGTCGTTTCCTCACCTGGCCGCCCTTGGACAGCTGGAGCAGGGACACCCGACTGGTGGCTTCATCTTTCTTCAGGAGATGGACAACGGCGTAAATGTTCGGGTGTGCCCTACCGAGAATGTGGTTTATTTTTCTGCAATTTAAAAAAAAAAATATATGTTACTGCAAATCCCCTTGAAGGCAGCGAGAGATACATACGCGTATAAATTCTACCTCTTGCTGCTTACCTATGCCAGGATTCTTTCAGGTTGTTGTTGCGGGCTGCGCGGTTCTCGTGTTGGTTCCACTGTGGAATATCGAAATGACCCATAATCCAAATGTCCTCAAAATAAAGAATTAAAGGCGGAATTTCGAGGTCCGAAGGTGCAGCTAGCTTCAGGTTGTTCCATGCTACCCGCACAAAATTTGGAAGCACGAAAGCAAGGCTGATCATTTTTCTGACGAAGCCAGCAACTGAGGTGTCCAGGCGATACGCCTTTGCGAGCCCTAACTATTGAACGTTCCGCCAAATCGCTTGGGAGAAGTGGAAGTGACACCCCTGGTGATGAGCCCCAGGAACAACGAAGGGGAAGGCCTGAATGAGTGCCGTTTCTAAGTCCGTTTGGACGAGCTCAAGCGAAACGAACAGATTGCAACCAGTGAGAGCGTGTTTGAAATGCTCGAAGGCATGAACGTACATGTCGCGGGATTTTCCTGACAGCAAGAAATAAGCAACGTTGAAGCTATTTTACTCTTTCACTATGCTCAATGTCATCATCTGGTAAAAAAACAGAGGGACAGGAAATGAAGGTTCCATCAATGAAAACGTCGTTCGCTTCAGAGAAATCAACGAGTGCTTCCGGTGTACCGAAGCAGATAATGCGGCCGGCACAGGTTGGCACATCAAAAAGTAAAAATTCTCTTCCGTCCATCATTTTCGTGAATATGCCACCCAAGTCTACGTACGCGGCACTTCCTGGTAGTGGAGGCTGGTTGTGTCTTTTCGCTCTGTAGATAGTGCTTCGTAAGCTCTCGAATTTTGGAAGTTGAGCTAAAACGTCCTCCAAGACCTAAAAGAAGAGAATAATTTTATTTTTAGTTACAATACATTTAGCTGCAATCATTATTTATAGATAAATACTTAAAGCTGATTTCACTTGCTTGACCTATGATGCTCCGTATTTGCTCAGAGTAGACTTCTGGCGCAGGAGCGTGGGGGGGGGGGGGGGGGGGGGGGGGTTCAGCAGCGGCTTGGTTTTTTAAGGCAGACTTAAGGCGTGTGCAGCTCGCGCTTGCAGCGTTCGGCGCATGCGAATGGTCGCCTTAAAATTGAAATGAAGAAAAACATACCACAATGCGCGGTGGTAAAAGCTTAGAAATTCCTGATGTGATCACCACGCCCGCATTTAAATAAACTAAAACATACCTGTATACTGAAGGACACGTTCTCCCTCTGTCAGGACTGTGACGCTGCAGTTGATGGCATGATACTTTTGACAGCTCCAAACAGTGGTTCCGTTCTTGTTATGGCGGTGTAAAACATACTTGTAACCGTCTAGATAAAGCGCATCCTTGCCTTTCTGCGTCCGAAGTAGCTCCATGGTATCCGACGTTCTGAGACGCCATCTGACGAAACGTGCCCTTAAATAGGTAATCGGAAAAAAACGAAACAGCGCGCAAAAATACTGACAAGGACAAAGGAAAGATGCGAACGACACAAGTGCTAGACTCACAATTAAATATTTATCGAAAAAACACCAACAAAGTAAACCGCACTATCTCTTCAGCACGTGTTAAGATAAGCAATTTCTTATTTTTGTGTAGAAAAACCGATGTTTGGCTGACACATGCATCTTGCTCCTCTTTTGTTATTGCATACGCTTCCAATAATTTTCTGGCGGTTTTATCTGTGCTCCTCAGATGATGGTTATTTTGTTGAATTTGGGCTGACACTTACAAGCAGCACAATGCAGCTCGCAAGTGAACCCCAGCGGTCGATCGGAGTGGTTAGTCATGCTCACGGGCTCGGTCATTAATACAACGGCCAGCTTGGCCCATGTACAGTCTTCCGCAACTTAGTGGCATCTTGTGTTCAACAACAACCAACAACGCAATCAATATACTTATTCCTGTGCTTTACTGCCCATTGGCTCTTGCCCCAGCCTTTTCCGCAATTCTCGGGCAGAGTTGCGCCAACTTTCGAGGTGCAAAAGACACAATGGGAACGCCAAACCGCCATCACCGGGGGGGGGGGGGGGGGGGGGGGGGCGGGGGGATGGGGATCACAGATGAAACCACCAGAAAATTATTGCAAGCGTATGCAAAAACCACCGCCACGGGGGCAAATAGAACGGGGTCATTGCATGCGGGGATCTTGGCACGGGGGAAAATAAATGCGGGAAGTTTGGCACGTGGGGAAAATAGAACGGGGTCATTGAGTGCGGGTTTTGTTAAACGCAGGGCAAAGACACGGGGCTTTTGTGACGAAGATTTTGTGCCCGGGGCAGTCCTGCTACACCCGTTCAAATAAAAGTAATTTCAATATTGTAACGTGCTCCTTCCTATAGCAACCGTCATGCTACAGGAAAGATATATTTGCAGGGCACGAGATGAAGATTTAATTAATTATCTCTTAGATAAGCTAGGAGATTATGCTAATACAAATGGTGCAAAGGTGCAAGCGAGCTGGATTTTCTCGATCACGCACCAGTCACCTAGCTGTTTTTGGAGATTTGTGCTTCTATTTTGTCCCCCTTGTTCTTCTTTTCCAGGGACTATTATCGTCAACCTAGGAGAAGTAGGTTTTAGGTGAGATGCGTTCGAAATTTGATAACGTGCAGTCCCTAGCTTATCTTCCTCCAGGAACTATGTAAAATACTTAATGGTTGAATGAAGATTTTTATGGGAGTCAATGGAGAGGGGGGGGGGGGTATTTCTCTTTTTATTTTCCTCCAGGAACCCACAGAAACACTTAAAATGTAATGTAAATTTTCTTGGGCTAATAAATACTACTTATCTTAATATATCTGGGAGAAATGTTCGGTATTTGATTTTTCACGGGTAGATTTTATTGTTATTTAGCTGTCTCCACACATCTGCCAAGAGATGATGCGAATGCCTGGGGATGTTTGACGTCGTTACGGCACAGTTGTTGTTTGTCGCGTTTATCACTGCGCAAGCTGTTTTTTTTTCCCGGCTCCGGAGGCCGCCGCACAGCTGCTGGCTCCTCTGGGATCTCGCCATGGGGAACTCTTCTGACCACCATGTTCCTGATGCCGCGTATCCTGGCTTCCGGCCGAGAAAAGCCTCAGTCCTGAACCTCGAAGCACCGAGGCTGCTTCATCCGTCACCATCATTGACACGCGCAGTGAGGTCGTTGGTTTACGTCACGCTTTTATGGTTCCTTACCTGCAGGGCTCCCACTTCCGAGGAACACTGTGCAATGCCGCCGCCGTGGACAAGCTTTTTGCCCATGGTATTGTGTCTACTGGTGGCCAGAAGGTCACCATCGAGTCGCTGGCTCCTCGAGTGTATTTCGCGGGGTAAAATATATAAAAAACATTCTGAGCTAGCCCCTCAGCAGGCTGGCAAGCTATTGTATACAAAGCAGCTACGTACCGTTGTGTTGAACTTCATCAAAATATGAATGAGGGCTCGCATTCACTTTGTAGAGTCTGCTACGGACGTCACTCTCGAGTTCACGTTTGAAGAAAACAATGAACAACCTGCGATGATTCGCTGGTAAACCTTTGTATCTACGTTCAAGTGATTTTAGTGCACAAACTACTTGAGACCACCGTCATAAGGCCGCTGCCGCCGTCACGAGCCCCAAATCAACCCCTCCCCACCCTCTAAAAGAAAGTGAAGAATTGTTATATTTAAACCTTTAATCTGTGATAAAAAAAAGGCCTTCCGAACAGTCACAACCTTGTCGGCGCCCGTGTTCTAGAAGATCCGTAGAACTAAAAATCTGCTTGATATTTTTTTTTTCTTTTTGGTAACAAAATAAAGTTGTGCACATGATTATATCAGTTGTAAGGATCATTTTCAGTAACGTGGAAGCAAAACATGACCAGACTACACTTCGGTAAGAAATGCCGACAAAGGCTTGGAATATTGTTGTAAAGGCAAACGTGCCCTCAATATATCTCGAAGGTTTTATTTAGAGCCAACCTACACAAAATGACACGTGATACATAAAAACTGAATGCCTGTTTCCCCGAATTCAAAATGATGCTGAAGGAAGCGGAGAGTCAATAATATTCGTGCCATTTTCACGTGCTTAGACCAAACTACTGCCTTACAAAAGCTAAACAAAAAAATTTCGAGGCGTGTGCTCGAGCATAAAGGCAATATTTTAAATTCTTAACGACTTTGTTTGGTTGCTTTTCACTTCTATTGCGGCCGGGTGTTTGCTCATATTTTGCCTAAAGAGGCTGTCGTGCAATCGACCGGAAATCGACGGAAAACATTTCTGCTTTGCGTTGTCTATAGAAGATATGAAAAAAATGATTGGAAACTGTTAGGCTCATGTTTAGAGGTTTGGACGTATTACAGCAAATAAAGTGTTTTCAACTCGTAAAACAATCAGGCTGCTCGTTTTCCACCAAGACGTATGGTGGTGTTTACATAAAGAAAATAAAGTTTCTAATTAAACTGTACTCTAAGGCATAATTACATTTACACTCAATGTTTTTTTTTTAGCCTGTTTTCAGTGCTTCGAAGTATCAAACAATGAATTTTTCATGTCTGAAAAACGTGTGTAACAAAACCCATTATTTTTTACAGAACGTGATTTAAAACGTATAAACTTGATATAAATAACTCTGATTTAAAGCAAGTCTGATTTAAATCAAAATAAATCTTAACTATTATAAAGAAAATTTGAATATGTGAACGTGCCTTTAATAATAATAATAATAATAATAATAATAATAATAATAATAATAATAATAATAATTAATAATAATAATATAAAAACTTATATGACGTTTCACTCTACGCACAGCCGCAGGGGATGCTACGAGCCATTCAAGCCAAAACAAGGCCATGTGAGTTTTATGTGACCATCGCGAGGGGGCGCAGTGACGTGCGGAGAGCGTGTCACTTGCTACATTCACAGAGCTGGATTGGCTGCTATGGCTGGAACTATCCGCCGCGATCGGACTAATATTTAATGAAGTGCAATTAACCAAAAGTATTTTTTTTTGTAATCATGTCTTCCTCTCGTTACACCACCGTGCAGTAAACAAAATACAAACTTTTTTTTCAATTTTCGTAATTATAATAACCCAAACGTCCTTAGTTCCAAGCAAGCCGTGTAGTAGGAAATGTTCGTGTCATTCGATAAAACGTGGATGGTAACATTTTCGTTAATGTCATGCTCACCGAGAAAGCTTACGGAACAGATGTTTATGCGACCAATTTATTGGTGATGCCCAAAAATCAGGTCATCGCGTAAATCAGTATCTGGAAGTCAGGAGAATGTTCTAGCAGGAGCATCAGCACGTCACCATTATCACATTTGATAATTTGTGCAATGACTTCTGAATTGACTGATGTTTTAAATGAACATGAATCGGATTTACTTTCCACGCAAAGAAATGAAACACATAGTTTCTATCCAAAAAAAAACTACGTTTCTTCTCTAGGGGAGGCGACACTTGCGGTGATTTAGTTTTAAATTTTCTACACTGGTTAGGTTTTAATACAAGTTTAGGATAAGAATATGTGTTACGAGATATTACATTTCATCTTGCGTATGAAGGATATTGCACGCCCTTAAGGCATTTTAACGTCCTTGTTGTTACCTTATCTTGTTATGGCACTACTGAACTGTGATTGTTTAGTTGAGCTTAATAACAAAGCGCGTCAAGCTATTTTGTTGACGAGAACCAAGCAGCAGAAGGACCTCCTTTCGGAGCTTTTCGATGCTACCGTATACGCAACGTTAATTTTAAAAGAGCCGTGAATACTCGGCGATTAGAGTCTAGCAAAAAACAACAACAAATGTGTCCCCTTTCATGTATATAAACAACGTTTCCAGAGAATACTCGGTGACAATGTTCAAAAACAATGTATGAAAAAAAAAATCTTTAGGCGCCCGCGCCCATACGTTAGCTTGATCTTACTTCAACAAATGTACACGTTTTCTCTTACATAATGGTCCCACGTGCTTAGATCGTACTACTGCCTTAAAAAAGTTTTTAAAAAAATGTCGAGGCGCGTGCTCGAGCTTAAAGGCAATATTTTAAATTCTTAAAGACTTTGTTTGGTTGCTTTCCACTTCTATTGCGGCCGGCTGTTTGCTCATATTTTGCCTAAAGAGGCAGTCGTGCAATCGACCGGAAATCGACGGAAAACATTTCTGCTTTGAGTTGTCTATAGAAGATATGAAAAAAACAAAATGATTGGAAAATGTTAGGCTCATGTTTAGAGGTTTGGACGTATTACAGCAAATAAAGTGTTTTCAACTCGTAAAACAATCAGGCTGCTCGTTTTCCAGCAAGACGTATGGCGGTGTTTACATAAAGAAAAGAAAGTTTCTAATTAAACTGTACTCTAAGGCATAATTACATTTACACTTAATGTTTTTTTCAGCCTGTTTTCAGTGCTTCCAAGTATCAAACAATGAATTTTTCATGTCTAAAAAACGTGTGTGACAAAACCCATTATTTTTTACAGAAAGTGATTTAAAACGTATAAACTTGATATAAGTAACTCTGATTTAAAGCAAGTCTGATTTACATCGAAATAAATCTTACTTATTATAAAGACAATTTTAATAAGTGAACGTGCCTTTAATAATAATAATAACAATATAATAATAATAATAATAATAATAATAATAATAATAATAATAATAATATAATAATAATAATAATAATATAATAATAAAAAAACTTATATGACGTTTCACTCTACGCACAGCCGCAGCGGATGCTACGAGCCATCGAAGCCAAAACAAGGCCATGTGAGTTTAATGTGACCATCGCGAGAGGGCGCAGTGACGTGCGGAGAGCGTGTCACTTGCTACATTCACAGAGCTGGATTGGCGGGGATGGCTGGCAGTGTCCGCCGCGATCGGTCTAATGTTTAATGAAGTACAATTAACCAAAATGTTTTTATTTTTTTTGTAATCATGTCTTCCTCTCGTTACACCACCGTGCAGTAAACAAAATACAAACTTTTTTTTCAATTTTCGTAATTATAATTAATCAAACGTCCTTAGTTTCAAGCAAGCCGTGTAGTAGGAAATGTTCGTGTCATTCGATAAAACGTGGATGGTAACAATTTCGTTTAATGTCATGCTCACCGAGGAAGCTCAACGGAACAGATGTTATGAACTTTTGTTGGGTGAGCAAAACAAGAAAAAGAAGCAGACTGCTATATCTTCAGTTACGCCTACCCTTTGACACGTGAGTAAATAAGGAGTGCACAATATGAACATGTGTCTAACCCTAACTGATGCTTTGGCTACACAAGTCATAAACGAAGGGGTGACAAAAGCGCCCCTCTTAGTTCCATCGCCCACTTATTCCCGGTGATGTTGGCATCGGGCGCCATAAGCAGTGTTCTGGGCACATAATCCCGCTTAATCCCAACCTTCTATGAGACATCGAGTAGAATCTTCGTGTTTGGAAAAAGAAAGATTACAGTATTCAAGTGTTTGATGTTGTTGATACTCCATCTACCCTTTTCGAGCACAAGAAGCAACGACCTTGTTGCTTTTCAAGTTGCTTCAAGTGTGCGTACTTGCAGGCAGCGTAAACATCTTGTTTGTGCATTGACCTCGCGCCATTAGTCTTCGATCTGAACTGCAGTTAACAAAATTTGGGCAAAAAAATTAATCTGAACCGTCCAAAATCAGACCCGCTCGTGCAGTGTACGCATCCTTCAGTGCAACATGGTCGTGCTTGTAGCTTCGACCTCGTCCCCCCCCCCCCCCCCCCCCCCATAAAGTAAAAGAGCTATGCCCCGAGAAACTGAGAGAAGAGAAGAATACGAGAGCAGCGCGAAGGCCTCAGAACGCCGAGTTCTGGTTGCAATGATTAATGGGTAGACCCATGGGCTCATACTCACAAAGCCTGGCATTTCAACGACTGAGCCATTGAGCGCCCTGGTCGCAGATTTAGCGCTTGAGGATCTCGTAGCACAGTGCATTTCGCGGACAGCCTGTAGTTAGTGCAGAGCTTTTGCAGCGGCGAGACACGAAACATGGTTTTCAAACTGGACGATACAAGAGCGGCAGCGCGAAGAACGCGAGAAGCACGAGCGGACTTCCATCGCTCGGGACAAGTGTCTTTCGCCATCTCGCCGCAGCGGGCTCCCGTTACAGGCATCTCCTCTCATCCTTGTCTGCCGCTCTACCTTTTCACTTTCCGCCGCCGCGTCTCGTGGCGATCTGCCAGGCTCTGTCAGTATAGAGGAGGCTATGGTACAGCTAAAGATAGCTGCATTTGTCTCCATTTCACTCATCGAAAGGAGGATCGGTGGCCGAGTGGTCTAGCGCCACCAGCTCGGAGCCACGATGAAGCGAAAGCTCGCGCTGCAGAACCCAGGATGCTGGATTCGATCCCCACCCCTGCCCGTTTCGATCTGGATGAGCATCGTACCGGCGTGTGCGGTTGTGTATCACTACTGCTCGGTACACGGTTAAAGACCCCAGGCTAGCGGTTTTCTGCACTGGCTAAATTGCGATCTACAGCTGAGAGACAACAAGTTGCTGGTTGACGGCAGAGTAACTGTTTGTCTATTGTTTGTATTTTAAATTTGGCTTGTACCTCTCTCTCTCTGTAATGCCCCATGGCCTTGAGGTACTGAAATAATAAATAAACTACCCACAACCCATTTGTTTTCACTCGTCGAACACGGATAGAATGCGAGAGCCAACGCAGGACGCCAGCGTTCCGCGTTCTAACGGGTTCGACGAGGGCAGTGGAGACGAAGTCTGCTTTTGTCTCCACTAGAGTGCCTCAATGTCCTTCTGTTTAGGGTGATGCCATCGTTTGTAGTACCCGATGCCGACAGCACGCGCTCACAGGGAAAATACAAAGAAATCGCAGGAAACAAAATGTCGCCGTAGCACAGTCAGCGCCACGAGCGCGTGCAGGGACACGCTCTTTCACGCGCTTCAGAGCAAAAAATAAAAATAAGCGTTCGAAACAAAATGGCCAGATGTCATCACCCCAAGCAAAGCGCACATGAAGGCACCCTAGTCTCCACTGCACTGATCAAACGAGCTCGACTGCGAAAGTTATGCGTAAGACTCCGGCTTCCACGTACTAGCGCATTCGACGAGTGCAGTGGCATAGCCTCCTATATACTGACAAAGCCTGGCAGATCGGCACGAGAAGCGGCCGCCGAAATGGAAAAGGTGGAGCGGCAGACAACGAATGAGAGGAGAGCCACATGACTGGCGCCCCACTGCGGCGAGACGCCGAAACGCAGCGTCTTGCCGCTGCGACAAGACGCGAGGACCCGAAAGTGTGTTTCGGGCCCTTGTCGCTGCAAAAGCTGTGCGCTGATGTCGAGGTTCCCCGAGAAATGGCTCTTTGATGCTCTTTGCTACCAGATCCCCGCGCTCCAAATCTGCGGCCGGGCACTCTATGGCTCCGCCGTCGAACTGCCAGACTTAGTGGGTATAGAGGAGGCTATGGTAGTGGAGACAAAGACAGCTAACCTCAGGTCTGCACTCAAATCATTCCAACCAGACCTAGGTGTTCTTACGTCCCCGCGCGCTCTCGTCTCCTCCCCTCAGTGTATCGGCGCGTAGTAATATCCACAGTGCTGGGCAGAGGCGCGTGAGCCTATGTCTGACGAATGCTTTCGTTTGTACGAGATCACATGAAAGACATTTTTCAAGCTCAAAGGCTAATAACAGTGATTTTGTCAGCATTGGATATGTTTGTGGGATGGAATATAGAGCCCAGATTACTCGCTGCCCGTAACCGGAAGCCAAAAAATCCCCTCTAGAAAATCCACATCCTAGGGTATTGAATATAAATGAACCACAACCACCGTACGCAGTGAATTTCTAGCTGCGAATTAATACAGCGCTGCACGGACTCATTGATCACTGCCGCGTGGTGTCTAGCGAGCACGTGCTGCGTCTTCGGATGTGGTGGGCGCATTCACGACGGTATGTCGCATTATAAATTTCTGGGATGTTTGACAGATTGAGAGTTCTTTCTTGATTCGGTGAATGGTGGTGCATGTCCGTTCTTAGTTGGTGGAGAACGAGGCTCTAGCCTATTAAATAGGTGCGTGGTCCTCTGCACCTTGCACCTTTCTTAGAGGGACAAGCGGCTCCTAGCCGCACGAAACAGAGCAATAACAGCAGTGGCGTCACGAGGGTCAGCGTCACCCGGGGACGGCAGTCCGCCGCGACA